>JAWUZG010001059.1:0-169421 GCA_036785705.1 Acanthornis magna
CAGCACCAGCTTCTTCTCTTCTTCTGTTCTGAGGCACAGATCCTTTTCCTCCAGAGACAGAATCAGCCTAGAAGAGAAGCATGCAATTCATTACTAAATGGTGCCGCATTTTATAAACTCGGAGCACTTGCACCACCTCAGGGAAAACTGCTCTGTCTGATGGAGTTTGTCTAAACAACTTGGCTGTTTGTTGCCCCTGCGCTCACAGCCCAGCATGTGCCCACTCTGCTTTTATTCATGAAAGAATGGGGAGTTCCTGCCTACACGACCTGCCTTCTTCTTAAGGTGGGAATGTGAATACAGACCTAACAAAGCCTTGCAGTGAAGACAGTAGGGGAGAGGAACAATTCTCTTCTGACTAACCAGGCTCCAAGGGCAGAAGCTTTGGTCAACACGGAAGAGACATTTTCCTTGCCCCATCTTGTATATCCAGGTAGGAAAATCAGCACCCGACAGCCAGGGGATCTCTGGCAAGTTCCCTAAGATTTACCAGCACCCATCCTTCTTTCAGCTGGAGAGAAACAAAGGCCAACAGCAGAAGTGGCGACAGAGGCTTGGAGCACAACCTGATGGAAGATGCAGAAACCTCCAGGCGAGCAAGAGTGCCCTGCCCTTTCTTTCTCTTCTGCTTGCAAGAAGAATCCTGCAACACTGAAGAGTGGCAGGACTTGAGCAGCTGGAGGAGCCCCCTAACCTTGGTCTTGTTTCTTGCATTCTATGCACAGTCAGTAACGCCTGTGCACTGTGGAGGCTGGCAGGGACCCTGCTCGACCCTTTCCAGGCACCCAGGGCCATTGGATGAGGAACGATGCAACAGAGACCTTCTTGTTTCTTGGCTGCCTCCGAGGAGAATCTGCCTTAGATCAGAAATCAGGGCCTTAAGATGGTTCTGCCAAGCAAAGGCATCACGATGCCAGAGCTGATCCGGATCTCAAAAACTTCAGGGACCCAAGGTGGAGCTGATGGATGTGTCCAGCCCCTTACGTTGCAGCTGGGACAGTGTTAACACACCCACCTAACAACACAACACCTCCCCAGAGGGAAAGAGCTACCCCAAAAGCCTTTGTCTTCGGAGAAAACTGTATCGGAAGGCTTAAAAAAAGAAGAAAATGAAACACAACATCCAGAAAACGAGACGTACCTGCAGGGAGAGTTCAGAACTCTGCCACTTAGGAAATGCTGCCAGAGCCCCTGGCAGGTGCAAAGAGGGAATCCGTTCCTCACAATGCAGAGTCCCACAGGCTTTCATTTACCTGGCGTTTTCCCTCTCTAGGGCGTTCAAGGAAGTCTGACATTCTGAATTTTGGCGCGCTACATCTTCCCATTGATTCCTTTCCCTGTCCAGCTTCTGCAGTTTCCCTTGCAGCTCCTTGTTCTGATTTTCTGCCTCCTCCAGCATCTTCCAGATATGCTGCGCCTCCAGCGCTTTCTGAACGGACTGCTCCTGGGCATCCCTCACATCTTGCTGAGCTCTCTGGACAATGGTTTCCTGCCACTCCCTGGAGGCTGCCAGCTGAGATGTCAACTCTCCCACCTCAAGTCAAAGAGAACAAAGCAGTCAGAGGCTACAGCCACAGCCTGTCACTGTCAGCCACAGCAGAGGCTGTGAGGAATGGCAGAGGCCAACTTTGCATTCCTCCCTGTTCTGAGAGGACCAGATTTGCAATGGATATGGACAAATTATTTCAAAACTCAAGTGGCTCATGAAGGCCACCCGAAAAAGCTCCGCACAACCAAGGCTAGCAGGAAGAGGCCGGCAGAAATCCGTGCTGATGGTTGTCCAAGGCCTTGGGTCCATTGGCCCTACGGATATTGGCATTTGGGCACTGCTCCTGCCAAGGCCTCTTGGATATTGGCCCTGCAGCCACCAGTAGGCCCCAGTGTAAACCAGCAAGTGCCTGCCTCCCTTGCAGCCCTAATGTCTCCCTGCATCTTCCAGTAATGCCCAGTATAAACCAGGACTGACCAGTATAGATCGGCAACCATCCCCCTATCAGCCCAAAAGCCTTCTTGCACTCACCAGCATGGCCCACTACAAACCTGTAGGGACCAGGAAGGCCCAGCAACCATGCCCCTTTTCCAGCCCGAAAACCAGCCTGCACCCACTAACAGAAACTAGTATGCATCTGCATCCATCCCCCTTCCCAGCTCTAGACGCCCATACAGACACCAGTGTGAATCAGTAACCACCCACCTACCAGGCATCAATCACCCTTCCCCGAGCCCAGTAAACTGGTATGGTCCAGTATGAACCAATATACAATGTCCCTTTCCCCTCTAAGCCCCGTGCAGCCACCAGGATGGACCAGTCCAGCCCAGAGCTCACTTGGGGGGGCCTCGACCTGAAGGGGCAGGGGGGTAGGCGTGCGGGGTGATGGGGCGGCGGGGGGGGGGGGTGGGTAGGAGCTCCTCCACCTGGCGAGTAGAAAGCAGTATAAACCACTCCGGACTGGGGCAGGTGGGGAAAATTCAGAGTCACAAGGAGCCACCGGCAGAGAGGCAGCGGAGAGCCGGGAGCGACGGCTGACGCTGCGGCGCGGGAGAAGTTCCCGCCTCAGCTGAACTCCCTCCTCGTTGATTGACAAGTGGGGGCCGGCTCGCGCCCAAACGGCGGGCGGGGAAAAGTCCCCTCAGGGATTGGCTGGGCGGGGCGGGGGCAGGGCGCGAGCTCTTCCCGCCTCAGCCCAAGTCCCCTCAGGGACTGGCTGGGCGGGTACCCAAAACGATTGAAAAAGGGCCGAAACCTCCTGGAAATGTCAACAAAACTGAGGAAAATGGCATAAATTTGAATAAGTAGGAAAGATTTAAGGCTATCTTGAAGTTACATTGAAGCAATGGAGGGTGGGAAAGGCAGATTGTGCACAAAAATGTGTCAAAACCAAGGAAAAGCTCCAAAAGCCCTTCAAAAATCCCCTGAAATTAAGTAGAACTGAGTAGAAACATTATAAATACGAATAAATAAAAAGAAATTAAAGGCCTATTTGGCATATATTAAATGGGGAGGTGTAAAATGGGACTTTGGGTGCTAAAATGTCACAAGGAAGCGCTACAAACCCCCAAGCACCAAATTGCCCTCATGCCTGGACTGGCTGCCCAGCAGCTCGAGTAGAAGAGTCCTCGACTTGCTCAGGGAAGCAGCAGCAGCCCTCCTGCTGAGGCACAGCCTGTGGAGAAAGGGGACAGTGGCCCCAGTGTGTGCTTGGGCTATCAGAGCTGGGTTGATAAATCCTGTCAGAAGTCTCTCTACTACGCCTGTGATGGCTGAGGGTATGTGGGAAGGCTTTGCCAGCCATGAACTGGACTTGTGTATCATCTGAGCTATGTTCAGGGTCATTCTGGGAGCCTCTTCCTTTCCCCTTCCCCAAGGGCAGAGTGTTGGTGAGGGCTGGACTTGGAGGCTGTGTCTGCCCCGACAGCCGCTACCGTGGGGCTGCAGATGCTCCTGCCAGCGCGGGCTTGTCTGAGCCGGTCCTCGTGCCTCAGTCACAGCTGGCCTGAGACCGACAGCACTGGCAGAACTACACTGAGAGCTGTGCAAGGAGCAGGCAGGAGCTGTCAGACCTTCACCAGGAGCACAGCTTTGCGGCTGTGCTCAAGGAGCCCAAAGCTGCTGTGCTGGAAGCAGGGATTCGAAGCTGCATCACTCTCTGCACCTTCACTTGGCAGTGACATCCCTGGACCGTCAGTCTCTGCAGAGACAGGCCCTGGAGAAGGCAGGTGCAGCTCTTCTCTTCCCCCGCGGAGGATTTGTGCCCTGCTCAGAAACCAGTTCCCATCCAATGGGGCACAAAAATCTTCCCGAGGACACGGACCAATGCTCTTTAAGATGAGGGTGAAAAATACCTGCCAAAACTTTCCCAAGCAGCCCCATTTGGTTCTTGAAGATCTGTTCCAAGCAAGGAATGTTTGATGTAAGAGCAAGACTTTTCTTCTGCCTACAAGACCTATTGATATATTGCCAAATAGAGAGCAGAGAAAAAAAAATACACTCGTGGCTGTCTCCGGATCCTTAATCTATTTGATGAGCCTTAAACACTGCGACTCAGCATTTCTCTGTAGCAATTTGAAAGGACCCTGAAACACCATTTTGCCTCTTTGTGTGGCTGTTCTAAACGCAACGCTTTACTTTCCATGAACGTTTGTAAGCACCAAGAACCTTTTGAGGATTTTTTCGTCCATCTCCCCTTTGACAGGGAAGACAGAAGAACTCCTGCGACTCAGGAACTAAGCGCATCCCTAAAGAGAATGCTGAGCCTTAAAACCGATGCTGTCTGGAGCAGCAACTTTGAACTCATGGTATGAGCCAGGTCCCTGCCCAGCTGCCCAGCAGCAGGGCTGTGGGGACGCAGGGGTGGCGGTGCAGCTGCCGGGGCCAGCTGGGAGCTGGGATGGGGGCAGAGCCAGGGGAGGGCCTCTCCAACAGCCCCTGGAATGTTGGGCTTTGCACCCTAGCAACCGTCAACCGCCCGTGGAATGTTGGTGATGTTCTGCCCTCGCTCCAAAACTCTGCTCAGTTTAGTCCATCGCTCTGCTCACCTGCTCCATATTCCTTTCCACTCCAAATCCAACCCACCACGTGATGCCTCCCCTTGCGTGGGCACGGCAGAAGCTTTGGGCAAGGAGCTGATCTGAACAGCAAGCTCCTGCGCAGCCAGCCCACGGGCAGGGAGCAAACTCTCCCTCTGCCAAACTTCCGAGCATTCCACACAGGAGCAGAGCACAATGTGGGCAACAAAGCCCAGTGGCAGAATGAGCCTTCAAGCACTGCTGAGGCCTTGAAACTCCTCCAACTCTTCTTTGCTGACACCACAGCCTTGTGGCTGCGGGGCTGGCTGCCGGCAGAGAGGCAGCTGCTCCCGCCTCCTCTCGCTTTGCAGCGGACACAGGCACAGCAGCTCCGGCACGGAGCTCTCTGTCCGCGCGGGAGCGGAGGTGATGCCAGCCCTGGGAGCAGCGCTCAGGGCTCACCTGGCCTGGGCAACACAGCTCGGCTCACAGCTGCTCCTCTGCTTTCTGACAGACATGTGCTTTGCCAAGGGCTGTGTTCCTCCCACCAAGGAGGAGTCTGTTCTCACCTGTCCAGAAGTCAACCTGCTGTGCTGGGCAGACTGGGGGACATCCAACCTCATGCTGTCCGAGATGTCAAATGTCCCAAATATTTTCTTGACACTCCTCCCTTCTTGTTGCACCTGCACGTTGGATAGGAGAAAAGGTTAGAGAAACCTGTCCGCAAACACGGAGCAAAAGGACCTCTGGACATGCAGGCAAGGACATCTCTGCTCAGAGACCCTGAATTGCTGCAGACAACACTGGGGCCAAAAAGCTCTTGCTGGGGGCTGCGCAAGAGAGGCCAGTGCGTGTCTGGAGACACGGGGCCAGGGAGGGAGGCAGCGGAGCGCAGGTGCCTTTGTGAAAGCCATGGGCTGCCACAAGGGAGAGAACAAAGCAAGGGTTGCGCCCACAGCAGGGACAGGGAGAGGGAAGGAAACAAGCAGAGGACTCCAAAGCGCTGCCTGGGCAAACGCGTGTCGTGTTGCAGAGGAGCCCGAGGCTTTGCAGAGGCAGCAAAAGCCCACTTTACCTGCTCGCCAGCTCTCCGGGGCTTAGTGTTTAATTCAGCCTTCTCTTTCATGTCCTTTGGTGATGTTGCACCCCAATCCTGCAGACATTCCGCGCCTTTCCTTGAGTGCTCTGACAGCCACTTCCCTTCTGCTCCAACAGCCTGCTGAGTATTCAGAGAGATGAGTCCCCTATTTTAAACACCGCAAGAGCTGTCCCTGAGAAATCTCTGTCCCGGGAACCATTCTCAAAGCACCAGCAGGGCAGCTGCTGTTCAGCCCTCGGTCCAAAACTCTGCTCAGTTTAGTCCATTGCTCTGCTCACCTGCTCCATTCCTCTCCCTGCCAAATCCAACCCCCCACGTGTTGCCTCCCCTTGCGTGGGTACGGCAGAAGCAGCTCCCCATGGCCAGCTTCGGGCCAGGAGCTGATTTGAACAGCAAGCTCCTGAGCTGTGTCAGCTGTTACGGGCGTGCCCCGGATCATTCTGGCTGTCAATGGTCTCTGTCTCTGCCTGGAGCCAGGCACACAGACATGGCTGCTGCTTGCAGCCTGGGCTGCTTTTCCTAAGAGGGCCTGGACTTTCAGGGACATACATTCATTCCCACCCCTTTCTGGGAACCATCATTGGAATCATTGAGAGACGTTGCAGTGGACTGAAGAGCAATGCCAGTGCCTACCTTGAGAAATGCCTTTCCCTTCAGGACGTCCAAGTGCTTCTTCAGACGCCCATTGGAAGTTTCACTCTTAGTCAGGGCAGCACTCAGGACCTGAGCTTTCCCTCTCCATTCCTTCACAGCAGCACCATGCTCCAGCTCTTCTTGCATGCCTTCCCTCTCCACTTCCAAGTGCTGGGGTCCTTCCTTCTTTTTTGAACATCAGGTGCATGCATTTTGTTTTCCTTTTCCAGATTTCTCATCTGCCCCAGGTACAATTCCCATTCATGCTGCCAAAACAAGGCAGAAAAAGGGTCACTCATTCCAGCTCTGGGTTTGCTTTCCATCCCAGATCTGGACTCCTGCCCCAGGGGCTGGCACAGACTGCCCCTCTCTCCCTGCCTCTCGGGATGCTGCAGACCTTTGCTGGGCCCCCCCTGCCTTGACACAGTGTCTTTCCCAGCTCACCCAGCCCATCTCAGCATCCTTTCTGCTCTTCCCCGACCTCTTGCAGCTCCACTCGAGTGCTCCTTTGGGGAGGAGCTGCCAAAACTGCAGACAGCATTTCAATCCTCCCTAAGCACGATTTAGGCAGCGCCGTGAGGATGTGCTCCCCATCAGGGAGAAAGGGAAGAGTAAACAAACTCGACATTTCATTCCCTGCGTTTGGAGTAACAGGAGTGGTTTTCAACCTCTCCTGTGTGGAGTTTCCCTGGCTCCATCCCCGAGAGCCCCACTGTCCTCTCTTGAAGCAGCAATGGCCAGATCAGTCTGTCATTCTCTGCTGGCACTCAGGACAAGTTCTCCCCTTGCAGGGACACGTCCTTATCTGGATCAGCACTTTGCTTTTCTCTCTTTTCTCCCCACTGGCTGCTCTCAGATGGCCAAGGCCAAACACCTTTCTATTAACAGAAAACTTGGTCTTCTCCCCCCTTGTCCCAGGGCCAGATATTTAGAAATCTGAACATGGGTTTGGACACGAGGAATTGCCCAAACCATGCAATGGCCATAAAGACAAGTGTGGACATTGAGAACTAAAGCCACTCGGGAACAAAACTCCAGCATGGAGGAAAATCAGCAGCCTCAACCCTAACTGGGCTTGACAGGATGACGTCATGTTTCCCTCCTTCTTCAGAAGAATGCAATCAGAAAATCTAAACTGGAAGAAGGTGCTCCTTAGAAACATTAACACAAGGTCTAAACATAGGTAAGAAATGGCCCTTTGTGGCATCAGTTGGGACCCAGGAGAAAATGGAGGAAACATCGGAGGCAGCAGCAGACACCAGATCCAGCCTTGGCCTCAGGGTGCAGCAGCAGCCCCGGGCAGGACACGGCAGCAGTGGAGGCTGCTGGGAGCAGACAGCAGTCGGGGCCTCCAAGCCGAAGGTGGTGTTGCGTGCCCCCGGAGAAGAGGATGCCAGGGCACAGGCTACCTGCATGTTGAGCTCTTGCAGTTCCCTTCTGTGCTCGGAGTGGAGCAGCTTGGCCTCCTGAAGAGCAGAATGAAGGTGACGCACCTGGTTATTCAGCACCAGCTTCTTCTCTTCTTCTGTTCTGAGGCACAGATCCTTTTCCTCCAGAGACAGAATCAGCCTAGAAGAGAAGCATGCAATTCATTACTAAATGGTGCCGCATTTTATAAACTCGGAGCACTTGCACCACCTCAGGGAAAACTGCTCTGTCTGATGGAGTTTGTCTAAACAACTTGGCTGTTTGTTGCCCCTGCGCTCACAGCCCAGCATGTGCCCACTCTGCTTTTATTCATGAAAGAATGGGGAGTTCCTGCCTACACGACCTGCCTTCTTCTTAAGGTGGGAATGTGAATACAGACCTAACAAAGCCTTGCAGTGAAGACAGTAGGGGAGAGGAACAATTCTCTTCTGACTAACCAGGCTCCAAGGGCAGAAGCTTTGGTCAACACGGAAGAGACATTTTCCTTGCCCCATCTTGTATATCCAGGTAGGAAAATCAGCACCCGACAGCCAGGGGATCTCTGGCAAGTTCCCTAAGATTTACCAGCACCCATCCTTCTTTCAGCTGGAGAGAAACAAAGGCCAACAGCAGAAGTGGCGACAGAGGCTTGGAGCACAACCTGATGGAAGATGCAGAAACCTCCAGGCGAGCAAGAGTGCCCTGCCCTTTCTTTCTCTTCTGCTTGCAAGAAGAATCCTGCAACACTGAAGAGTGGCAGGACTTGAGCAGCTGGAGGAGCCCCCTAACCTTGGTCTTGTTTCTTGCATTCTATGCACAGTCAGTAACGCCTGTGCACTGTGGAGGCTGGCAGGGACCCTGCTCGACCCTTTCCAGGCACCCAGGGCCATTGGATGAGGAACGATGCAACAGAGACCTTCTTGTTTCTTGGCTGCCTCCGAGGAGAATCTGCCTTAGATCAGAAATCAGGGCCTTAAGATGGTTCTGCCAAGCAAAGGCATCACGATGCCAGAGCTGATCCGGATCTCAAAAACTTCAGGGACCCAAGGTGGAGCTGATGGATGTGTCCAGCCCCTTACGTTGCAGCTGGGACAGTGTTAACACACCCACCTAACAACACAACACCTCCCCAGAGGGAAAGAGCTACCCCAAAAGCCTTTGTCTTCGGAGAAAACTGTATCGGAAGGCTTAAAAAAAGAAGAAAATGAAACACAACATCCAGAAAACGAGACGTACCTGCAGGGAGAGTTCAGAACTCTGCCACTTAGGAAATGCTGCCAGAGCCCCTGGCAGGTGCAAAGAGGGAATCCGTTCCTCACAATGCAGAGTCCCACAGGCTTTCATTTACCTGGCGTTTTCCCTCTCTAGGGCGTTCAAGGAAGTCTGACATTCTCAATTTTGGCGCGCTACATCTTCCCATTGATTCCTTTCCCTGTCCAGCTTCTGCAGTTTCCCTTGCAGCTCCTTGTTCTGATTTTCTGCCTCCTCCAGCATCTTCCAGATATGCTGCACCTCCAGCGCTTTCTGAACGGACTGCTCCTGGGCATCCCTCACATCTTGCTGAGCTCTCTGGACAATGGTTTCCTGCCACTCCCTGGAGGCTGCCAGCTGAGATGTCAACTCTCCCACCTCAAGTCAAAGAGAACAAAGCAGTCAGAGGCTACAGCCACAGCCTGTCACTGTCAGCCACAGCAGAGGCTGTGAGGAATGGCAGAGGCCAACTTTGCATTCCTCCCTGTTCTGAGAGGACCAGATTTGCAATGGATATGGACAAATTATTTCAAAACTCAAGTGGCTCATGAAGGCCACCCGAAAAAGCTCCGCACAACCAAGGCTAGCAGGAAGAGGCCGGCAGAAATCCGTGCTGATGGTTGTCCAAGGCCTTGGGTCCATTGGCCCTACGGATATTGGCATTTGGGCACTGCTCCTGCCAAGGCCTCTTGGATATTGGCCCTGCAGCCACCAGTAGGCCCCAGTGTAAACCAGCAAGTGCCTGCCTCCCTTGCAGCCCTAATGTCTCCCTGCATCTTCCAGTAATGCCCAGTATAAACCAGGACTGACCAGTATAGATCGGCAACCATCCCCCTATCAGCCCAAAAGCCTTCTTGCACTCACCAGCATGGCCCACTACAAACCTGTAGGGACCAGGAAGGCCCAGCAACCATGCCCCTTTTCCAGCCCGAAAACCAGCCTGCACCCACTAACAGAAACTAGTATGCATCTGCATCCATCCCCCTTCCCAGCTCTAGACGCCCATACAGACACCAGTGTGAATCAGTAACCACCCACCTACCAGGCATCAATCACCCTTCCCCGAGCCCAGTAAACTGGTATGGTCCAGTATGAACCAATATACAATGTCCCTTTCCCCTCTAAGCCCCGTGCAGCCACCAGGATGGACCAGTCCAGCCCAGAGCTCACTTGGGGGGGCCTCGACCTGAAGGGGCAGGGGGGTAGGCGTGCGGGGTGATGGGGCGGCGGGGGGGGGGGGTGGGTAGGAGCTCCTCCACCTGGCGAGTAGAAAGCAGTATAAACCACTCCGGACTGGGGCAGGTGGGGAAAATTCAGAGTCACAAGGAGCCACCGGCAGAGAGGCAGCGGAGAGCCGGGAGCGACGGCTGACGCTGCGGCGCGGGAGAAGTTCCCGCCTCAGCTGAACTCCCTCCTCGTTGATTGACAAGTGGGGGCCGGCTCGCGCCCAAACGGCGGGCGGGGAAAAGTCCCCTCAGGGATTGGCTGGGCGGGGCGGGGGCAGGGCGCGAGCTCTTCCCGCCTCAGCCCAAGTCCCCTCAGGGACTGGCTGGGCGGGTACCCAAAACGATTGAAAAAGGGCCGAAACCTCCTGGAAATGTCAACAAAACTGAGGAAAATGGCATAAATTTGAATAAGTAGGAAAGATTTAAGGCTATCTTGAAGTTACATTGAAGCAATGGAGGGTGGGAAAGGCAGATTGTGCACAAAAATGTGTCAAAACCAAGGAAAAGCTCCAAAAGCCCTTCAAAAATCCCCTGAAATTAAGTAGAACTGAGTAGAAACATTATAAATACGAATAAATAAAAAGAAATTAAAGGCCTATTTGGCATATATTAAATGGGGAGGTGTAAAATGGGACTTTGGGTGCTAAAATGTCACAAGGAAGCGCTACAAACCCCCAAGCACCAAATTGCCCTCATGCCTGGACTGGCTGCCCAGCGGCTCGAGTAGAAGAGTCCTCGACTTGCTCAGGGAAGCAGCAGCAGCCCTCCTGCTGAGGCACAGCCTGTGGAGAAAGGGGACAGTGGCCCCAGTGTGTGCTTGGGCTATCAGAGCTGGGTTGATAAATCCTGTCAGAAGTCTCTCTACTACGCCTGTGATGGCTGAGGGTATGTGGGAAGGCTTTGCCAGCCATGAACTGGACTTGTGTATCATCTGAGCTATGTTCAGGGTCATTCTGGGAGCCTCTTCCTTTTCCCCTTCCCCAAGGGCAGAGTGTTGGTGAGGGCTGGACTTGGAGGCTGTGTCTGCCCCGACAGCCGCTACCGTGGGGCTGCAGATGCTCCTGCCAGCGCAGGCTTGTCTGAGCCGGTCCTCGTGCCTCAGTCACAGCTGGCCTGAGACCGACAGCACTGGCAGAACTACACTGAGAGCTGTGCAAGGAGCAGGCAGGAGCTGTCAGACCTTCACCAGGAGCACAGCTTTGCGGCTGTGCTCAAGGAGCCCAAAGCTGCTGTGCTGGAAGCAGGGATTCGAAGCTGCATCACTCTCTGCACCTTCACTTGGCAGTGACATCCCTGGACCGTCAGTCTCTGCAGAGACAGGCCCTGGAGAAGGCAGGTGCAGCTCTTCTCTTCCCCCGCGGAGGATTTGTGCCCTGCTCAGAAACCAGTTCCCATCCAATGGGGCACAAAAATCTTCCCGAGGACACGGACCAATGCTCTTTAAGATGAGGGTGAAAAATACCTGCCAAAACTTTCCCAAGCAGCCCCATTTGGTTCTTGAAGATCTGTTCCAAGCAAGGAATGTTTGATGTAAGAGCAAGACTTTTCTTCTGCCTACAAGACCTATTGATATATTGCCAAATAGAGAGCAGAGAAAAAAAAATACACTCGTGGCTGTCTCCGGATCCTTAATCTATTTGATGAGCCTTAAACACTGCGACTCAGCATTTCTCTGTAGCAATTTGAAAGGACCCTGAAACACCATTTTGCCTCTTTGTGTGGCTGTTCTAAACGCAACGCTTTACTTTCCATGAACGTTTGTAAGCACCAAGAACCTTTTGAGGATTTTTTCGTCCATCTCCCCTTTGACAGGGAAGACAGAAGAACTCCTGCGACTCAGGAACTAAGCGCATCCCTAAAGAGAATGCTGAGCCTTAAAACCGATGCTGTCTGGAGCAGCAACTTTGAACTCATGGTATGAGCCAGGTCCCTGCCCAGCTGCCCAGCAGCAGGGCTGTGGGGACGCAGGGGTGGCGGTGCAGCTGCCGGGGCCAGCTGGGAGCTGGGATGGGGGCAGAGCCAGGGGAGGGCCTCTCCAACAGCCCCTGGAATGTTGGGCTTTGCACCCTAGCAACCGTCAACCGCCCGTGGAATGTTGGTGATGTTCTGCCCTCGCTCCAAAACTCTGCTCAGTTTAGTCCATCGCTCTGCTCACCTGCTCCATATTCCTTTCCATTCCAAATCCAACCCACCACGTGATGCCTCCCCTTGCGTGGGCACGGCAGAAGCTTTGGGCAAGGAGCTGATCTGAACAGCAAGCTCCTGCACAGCCAGCCCACGGGCAGGGAGCAAACTCTCCCTCTGCCAAACTTCCGAGCATTCCACACAGGAGCAGAGCACAATGTGGGCAACAAAGCCCAGTGGCAGAATGAGCCTTCAAGCACTGCTGAGGCCTTGAAACTCCTCCAACTCTTCTTTGCTGACACCACAGCCTTGTGGCTGCGGGGCTGGCTGCCGGCAGAGAGGCAGCTGCTCCCGCCTCCTCTCGCTTTGCAGCGGACACAGGCACAGCAGCTCCGGCACGGAGCTCTCTGTCCGCGCGGGAGCGGAGGTGATGCCAGCCCTGGGAGCAGCGCTCAGGGCTCACCTGGCCTGGGCAACACAGCTCGGCTCACAGCTGCTCCTCTGCTTTCTGACAGACATGTGCTTTGCCAAGGGCTGTGTTCCTCCCACCAAGGAGGAGTCTGTTCTCACCTGTCCAGAAGTCAACCTGCTGTGCTGGGCAGACTGGGGGACATCCAACCTCATGCTGTCCGAGATGTCAAATGTCCCAAATATTTTCTTGACACTCCTCCCTTCTTGTTGCACCTGCACGTTGGATGGGAGAAAAGGTTAGAGAAACCTGTCCGCAAACACGGAGCAAAAGGACCTCTGGACATGCAGGCAAGGACATCTCTGCTCAGAGACCCTGAATTGCTGCAGACAACACTGGGGCCAAAAAGCTCTTGCTGGGGGCTGCGCAAGAGAGGCCAGTGCGTGTCTGGAGACACGGGGCCAGGGAGGGAGGCAGCGGAGCGCAGATGCCTTTGTGAAAGCCATGGGCTGCCACAAGGGAGAGAACAAAGCAAGGGTTGCGCCCACAGCAGGGACAGGGAGAGGGAAGGAAACAAGCAGAGGACTCCAAAGCGCTGCCTGGGCAAACGCGTGTCGTGTTGCAGAGGAGCCCGAGGCTTTGCAGAGGCAGCAAAAGCCCACTTTACCTGCTCGCCAGCTCTCCGGGGCTTAGTGTTTAATTCAGCCTTCTCTTTCATGTCCTTTGGTGATGTTGCACCCCAATCCTGCAGACATTCCGCGCCTTTCCTTGAGTGCTCTGACAGCCACTTCCCTTCTGCTCCAACAGCCTGCTGAGTATTCAGAGAGATGAGTCCCCTATTTTAAACACCGCAAGAGCTGTCCCTGAGAAATCTCTGTCCCGGGAACCATTCTCAAAGCACCAGCAGGGCAGCTGCTGTTCAGCCCTCGGTCCAAAACTCTGCTCAGTTTAGTCCATTGCTCTGCTCACCTGCTCCATTCCTCTCCCTGCCAAATCCAACCCCCCACGTGTTGCCTCCCCTTGCGTGGGTACGGCAGAAGCAGCTCCCCATGGCCAGCTTCGGGCCAGGAGCTGATTTGAACAGCAAGCTCCTGAGCTGTGTCAGCTGTTACGGGCGTGCCCCGGATCATTCTGGCTGTCAATGGTCTCTGTCTCTGCCTGGAGCCAGGCACACAGACATGGCTGCTGCTTGCAGCCTGGGCTGCTTTTCCTAAGAGGGCCTGGACTTTCAGGGACATACATTCATTCCCACCCCTTTCTGGGAACCATCATTGGAATCATTGAGAGACGTTGCAGTGGACTGAAGAGCAATGCCAGTGCCTACCTTGAGAAATGCCTTTCCCTTCAGGACGTCCAAGTGCTTCTTCAGACGCCCATTGGAAGTTTCACTCTTAGTCAGGGCAGCACTCAGGACCTGAGCTTTCCCTCTCCATTCCTTCACAGCAGCACCATGCTCCAGCTCTTCTTGCATGCCTTCCCTCTCCACTTCCAAGTGCTGGGGTCCTTCCTTCTTTTTTTGAACATCAGGTGCATGCATTTTGTTTTCCTTTTCCAGATTTCTCATCTGCCCCAGGTACAATTCCCATTCATGCTGCCAAAACAAGGCAGAAAAAGGGTCACTCATTCCAGCTCTGGGTTTGCTTTCCATCCCAGATCTGGACTCCTGCCCCAGGGGCTGGCACAGACTGCCCCTCTCTCCCTGCCTCTCGGGATGCTGCAGACCTTTGCTGGGCCCCCCCTGCCTTGACACAGTGTCTTTCCCAGCTCACCCAGCCCATCTCAGCATCCTTTCTGCTCTTCCCCGACCTCTTGCAGCTCCACTCGAGTGCTCCTTTGGGGAGGAGCTGCCAAAACTGCAGACAGCATTTCAATCCTCCCTAAGCACGATTTAGGCAGCGCCGTGAGGATGTGCTCCCCATCAGGGAGAAAGGGAAGAGTAAACAAACTCGACATTTCATTCCCTGCGTTTGGAGTAACAGGAGTGGTTTTCAACCTCTCCTGTGTGGAGTTTCCCTGGCTCCATCCCCGAGAGCCCCACTGTCCTCTCTTGAAGCAGCAATGGCCAGATCAGTCTGTCATTCTCTGCTGGCACTCAGGACAAGTTCTCCCCTTGCAGGGACACGTCCTTATCTGGATCAGCACTTTGCTTTTCTCTCTTTTCTCCCCACTGGCTGCTCTCAGATGGCCAAGGCCAAACACCTTTCTATTAACAGAAAACTTGGTCTTCTCCCCCCTTGTCCCAGGGCCAGATATTTAGAAATCTGAACATGGGTTTGGACACGAGGAATTGCCCAAACCATGCAATGGCCATAAAGACAAGTGTGGACATTGAGAACTAAAGCCACTCGGGAACAAAACTCCAGCATGGAGGAAAATCAGCAGCCTCAACCCTAACTGGGCTTGACAGGATGACGTCATGTTTCCCTCCTTCTTCAGAAGAATGCAATCAGAAAATCTAAACTGGAAGAAGGTGCTCCTTAGAAACATTAACACAAGGTCTAAACATAGGTAAGAAATGGCCCTTTGTGGCATCAGTTGGGACCCAGGAGAAAATGGAGGAAACATCGGAGGCAGCAGCAGACACCAGATCCAGCCTTGGCCTCAGGGTGCAGCAGCAGCCCCGGGCAGGACACGGCAGCAGTGGAGGCTGCTGGGAGCAGACAGCAGTCGGGGCCTCCAAGCCGAAGGTGGTGTTGCGTGCCCCCGGAGAAGAGGATGCCAGGGCACAGGCTACCTGCATGTTGAGCTCTTGCAGTTCCCTTCTGTGCTCGGAGTGGAGCAGCTTGGCCTCCTGAAGAGCAGAATGAAGGTGACGCACCTGGTTATTCAGCACCAGCTTCTTCTCTTCTTCTGTTCTGAGGCACAGATCCTTTTCCTCCAGAGACAGAATCAGCCTAGAAGAGAAGCATGCAATTCATTACTAAATGGTGCCGCATTTTATAAACTCGGAGCACTTGCACCACCTCAGGGAAAACTGCTCTGTCTGATGGAGTTTGTCTAAACAACTTGGCTGTTTGTTGCCCCTGCGCTCACAGCCCAGCATGTGCCCACTCTGCTTTTATTCATGAAAGAATGGGGAGTTCCTGCCTACACGACCTGCCTTCTTCTTAAGGTGGGAATGTGAATACAGACCTAACAAAGCCTTGCAGTGAAGACAGTAGGGGAGAGGAACAATTCTCTTCTGACTAACCAGGCTCCAAGGGCAGAAGCTTTGGTCAACACGGAAGAGACATTTTCCTTGCCCCATCTTGTATATCCAGGTAGGAAAATCAGCACCCGACAGCCAGGGGATCTCTGGCAAGTTCCCTAAGATTTACCAGCACCCATCCTTCTTTCAGCTGGAGAGAAACAAAGGCCAACAGCAGAAGTGGCGACAGAGGCTTGGAGCACAACCTGATGGAAGATGCAGAAACCTCCAGGCGAGCAAGAGTGCCCTGCCCTTTCTTTCTCTTCTGCTTGCAAGAAGAATCCTGCAACACTGAAGAGTGGCAGGACTTGAGCAGCTGGAGGAGCCCCCTAACCTTGGTCTTGTTTCTTGCATTCTATGCACAGTCAGTAATGCCTGTGCACTGTGGAGGCTGGCAGGGACCCTGCTCGACCCTTTCCAGGCACCCAGGGCCATTGGATGAGGAACGATGCAACAGAGACCTTCTTGTTTCTTGGCTGCCTCCGAGGAGAATCTGCCTTAGATCAGAAATCAGGGCCTTAAGATGGTTCTGCCAAGCAAAGGCATCACGATGCCAGAGCTGATCCGGATCTCAAAAACTTCAGGGACCCAAGGTGGAGCTGATGGATGTGTCCAGCCCCTTACGTTGCAGCTGGGACAGTGTTAACACACCCACCTAACAACACAACACCTCCCCAGAGGGAAAGAGCTACCCCAAAAGCCTTTGTCTTCGGAGAAAACTGTATCGGAAGGCTTAAAAAAGAAGAAAATGAAACACAACATCCAGAAAACGAGACGTACCTGCAGGGAGAGTTCAGAACTCTGCCACTTAGGAAATGCTGCCAGAGCCCCTGGCAGGTGCAAAGAGGGAATCCGTTCCTCACAATGCAGAGTCCCACAGGCTTTCATTTACCTGGCGTTTTCCCTCTCTAGGGCGTTCAAGGAAGTCTGACATTCTGAATTTTGGCGCGCTACATCTTCCCATTGATTCCTTTCCCTGTCCAGCTTCTGCAGTTTCCCTTGCAGCTCCTTGTTCTGATTTTCTGCCTCCTCCAGCATCTTCCAGATATGCTGCACCTCCAGCGCTTTCTGAACGGACTGCTCCTGGGCATCCCTCACATCTTGCTGAGCTCTCTGGACAATGGTTTCCTGCCACTCCCTGGAGGCTGCCAGCTGAGATGTCAACTCTCCCACCTCAAGTCAAAGAGAACAAAGCAGTCAGAGGCTACAGCCACAGCCTGTCACTGTCAGCCACAGCAGAGGCTGTGAGGAATGGCAAAGGCCAACTTTGCATTCCTCCCTGTTCTGAGAGGACCAGATTTGCAATGGATATGGACAAATTATTTCAAAACTCAAGTGGCTCATGAAGGCCACCCGAAAAAGCTCCGCACAACCAAGGCTAGCAGGAAGAGGCCGGCAGAAATCCGTGCTGATGGTTGTCCAAGGCCTTGGGTCCATTGGCCCTACGGATATTGGCATTTGGGCACTGCTCCTGCCAAGGCCTCTTGGATATTGGCCCTGCAGCCACCAGTAGGCCCCAGTGTAAACCAGCAAGTGCCTGCCTCCCTTGCAGCCCTAATGTCTCCCTGCATCTTCCAGTAATGCCCAGTATAAACCAGGACTGACCAGTATAGATCGGCAACCATCCCCCTATCAGCCCAAAAGCCTTCTTGCACTCACCAGCATGGCCCACTACAAACCTGTAGGGACCAGGAAGGCCCAGCAACCATGCCCCTTTTCCAGCCCGAAAACCAGCCTGCACCCACTAACAGAAACTAGTATGCATCTGCATCCATCCCCCTTCCCAGCTCTAGACGCCCATACAGACACCAGTGTGAATCAGTAACCACCCACCTACCAGGCATCAATCACCCTTCCCCGAGCCCAGTAAACTGGTATGGTCCAGTATGAACCAATATACAATGTCCCTTTCCCCTCTAAGCCCCGTGCAGCCACCAGGATGGACCAGTCCAGCCCAGAGCTCACTTGGGGGGGCCTCGACCTGAAGGGGCAGGGGGGTAGGCGTGCGGGGTGATGGGGCGGCGGGGGGGGGCGGTGGGTAGGAGCTCCTCCACCTGGCGAGTAGAAAGCAGTATAAACCACTCCGGACTGGGGCAGGTGGGGAAAATTCAGAGTCACAAGGAGCCACCGGCAGAGAGGCAGCGGAGAGCCGGGAGCGACGGCTGACGCTGCGGCGCGGGAGAAGTTCCCGCCTCAGCTGAACTCCCTCCTCGTTGATTGACAAGTGGGGGCCGGCTCGCGCCCAAACGGCGGGCGGGGAAAAGTCCCCTCAGGGATTGGCTGGGCGGGGCGGGGGCAGGGCGCGAGCTCTTCCCGCCTCAGCCCAAGTCCCCTCAGGGACTGGCTGGGCGGGTACCCAAAACGATTGAAAAAGGGCCGAAACCTCCTGGAAATGTCAACAAAACTGAGGAAAATGGCATAAATTTGAATAAGTAGGAAAGATTTAAGGCTATCTTGAAGTTACATTGAAGCAATGGAGGGTGGGAAAGGCAGATTGTGCACAAAAATGTGTCAAAACCAAGGAAAAGCTCCAAAAGCCCTTCAAAAATCCCCTGAAATTAAGTAGAACTGAGTAGAAACATTATAAATACGAATAAATAAAAAGAAATTAAAGGCCTATTTGGCATATATTAAATGGGGAGGTGTAAAATGGGACTTTGGGTGCTAAAATGTCACAAGGAAGCGCTACAAACCCCCAAGCACCAAATTGCCCTCATGCCTGGACTGGCTGCCCAGCAGCTCGAGTAGAAGAGTCCTCGACTTGCTCAGGGAAGCAGCAGCAGCCCTCCTGCTGAGGCACAGCCTGTGGAGAAAGGGGACAGTGGCCCCAGTGTGTGCTTGGGCTATCAGAGCTGGGTTGATAAATCCTGTCAGAAGTCTCTCTACTACGCCTGTGATGGCTGAGGGTATGTGGGAAGGCTTTGCCAGCCATGAACTGGACTTGTGTATCATCTGAGCTATGTTCAGGGTCATTCTGGGAGCCTCTTCCTTTTCCCCTTCCCCAAGGGCAGAGTGTTGGTGAGGGCTGGACTTGGAGGCTGTGTCTGCCCCGACAGCCGCTACCGTGGGGCTGCAGATGCTCCTGCCAGCGCAGGCTTGTCTGAGCCGGTCCTCGTGCCTCGGTCACAGCTGGCCTGAGACCGACAGCACTGGCAGAACTACACTGAGAGCTGTGCAAGGAGCAGGCAGGAGCTGTCAGACCTTCACCAGGAGCACAGCTTTGCGGCTGTGCTCAAGGAGCCCAAAGCTGCTGTGCTGGAAGCAGGGATTCGAAGCTGCATCACTCTCTGCACCTTCACTTGGCAGTGACATCCCTGGACCGTCAGTCTCTGCAGAGACAGGCCCTGGAGAAGGCAGGTGCAGCTCTTCTCTTCCCCCGCGGAGGATTTGTGCCCTGCTCAGAAACCAGTTCCCATCCAATGGGGCACAAAAATCTTCCCGAGGACACGGACCAATGCTCTTTAAGATGAGGGTGAAAAATACCTGCCAAAACTTTCCCAAGCAGCCCCATTTGGTTCTTGAAGATCTGTTCCAAGCAAGGAATGTTTGATGTAAGAGCAAGACTTTTCTTCTGCCTACAAGACCTATTGATATATTGCCAAATAGAGAGCAGAGAAAAAAAAATACACTCGTGGCTGTCTCCGGATCCTTAATCTATTTGATGAGCCTTAAACACTGCGACTCAGCATTTCTCTGTAGCAATTTGAAAGGACCCTGAAACACCATTTTGCCTCTTTGTGTGGCTGTTCTAAACGCAACGCTTTACTTTCCATGAACGTTTGTAAGCACCAAGAACCTTTTGAGGATTTTTTCGTCCATCTCCCCTTTGACAGGGAAGACAGAAGAACTCCTGCGACTCAGGAACTAAGCGCATGCCTAAAGAGAATGCTGAGCCTTAAAACCGATGCTGTCTGGAGCAGCAACTTTGAACTCATGGTATGAGCCAGGTCCCTGCCCAGCTGCCCAGCAGCAGGGCTGTGGGGACGCAGGGGTGGCGGTGCAGCTGCCGGGGCCAGCTGGGAGCTGGGATGGGGGCAGAGCCAGGGGAGGGCCTCTCCAACAGCCCCTGGAATGTTGGGCTTTGCACCCTAGCAACCGTCAACCGCCCGTGGAATGTTGGTGATGTTCTGCCCTCGCTCCAAAACTCTGCTCAGTTTAGTCCATCGCTCTGCTCACCTGCTCCATATTCCTTTCCATTCCAAATCCAACCCACCACGTGATGCCTCCCCTTGCGTGGGCACGGCAGAAGCTTTGGGCAAGGAGCTGATCTGAACAGCAAGCTCCTGCGCAGCCAGCCCACGGGCAGGGAGCAAACTCTCCCTCTGCCAAACTTCCGAGCATTCCACACAGGAGCAGAGCACAATGTGGGCAACAAAGCCCAGTGGCAGAATGAGCCTTCAAGCACTGCTGAGGCCTTGAAACTCCTCCAACTCTTCTTTGCTGACACCACAGCCTTGTGGCTGCGGGGCTGGCTGCCGGCAGAGAGGCAGCTGCTCCCGCCTCCTCTCGCTTTGCAGCGGACACTGGCACAGCAGCTCCGGCACGGAGCTCTCTGTCCGCGCGGGAGCGGAGGTGATGCCAGCCCTGGGAGCAGCGCTCAGGGCTCACCTGGCCTGGGCAACACAGCTCGGCTCACAGCTGCTCCTCTGCTTTCTGACAGACATGTGCTTTGCCAAGGGCTGTGTTCCTCCCACCAAGGAGGAGTCTGTTCTCACCTGTCCAGAAGTCAACCTGCTGTGCTGGGCAGACTGGGGGACATCCAACCTCATGCTGTCCGAGATGTCAAATGTCCCAAATATTTTCTTGACACTCCTCCCTTCTTGTTGCACCTGCACGTTGGATGGGAGAAAAGGTTAGAGAAACCTGTCCGCAAACACGGAGCAAAAGGACCTCTGGACATGCAGGCAAGGACATCTCTGCTCAGAGACCCTGAATTGCTGCAGACAACACTGGGGCCAAAAAGCTCTTGCTGGGGGCTGCGCAAGAGAGGCCAGTGCGTGTCTGGAGACACGGGGCCAGGGAGGGAGGCAGCGGAGCGCAGGTGCCTTTGTGAAAGCCATGGGCTGCCACAAGGGAGAGAACAAAGCAAGGGTTGCGCCCACAGCAGGGACAGGGAGAGGGAAGAAAACAAGCAGAGGACTCCAAAGCGCTGCCTGGGCAAACGTGTCGTGTTGCAGAGGAGCCCGAGGCTTTGCAGAGGCAGCAAAAGCCCACTTTACCTGCTCGCCAGCTCTCCGGGGCTTAGTGTTTAATTCAGCCTTCTCTTTCATGTCCTTTGGTGATGTTGCACCCCAATCCTGCAGACATTCCGCGCCTTTCCTTGAGTGCTCTGACAGCCACTTCCCTTCTGCTCCAACAGCCTGCTGAGTATTCAGAGAGATGAGTCCCCTATTTTAAACACCGCAAGAGCTGTCCCTGAGAAATCTCTGTCCCGGGAACCATTCTCGAAGCACCAGCAGGGCAGCTGCTGTTCAGCCCTCGGTCCAAAACTCTGCTCAGTTTAGTCCATTGCTCTGCTCACCTGCTCCATTCCTCTCCCTGCCAAATCCAACCCCCCACGTGTTGCCTCCCCTTGCGTGGGTACGGCAGAAGCAGCTCCCCATGGCCAGCTTTGGGCCAGGAGCTGATTTGAACAGCAAGCTCCTGAGCTGTGTCAGCTGTTACGGGCGTGCCCCGGATCATTCTGGCTGTCAATGGTCTCTGTCTCTGCCTGGAGCCAGGCACACAGACATGGCTGCTGCTTGCAGCCTGGGCTGCTTTTCCTAAGAGGGCCTGGACTTTCAGGGACATACATTCATTCCCACCCCTTTCTGGGAACCATCATTGGAATCATTGAGAGACGTTGCAGTGGACTGAAGAGCAATGCCAGTGCCTACCTTGAGAAATGCCTTTCCCTTCAGGACGTCCAAGTGCTTCTTCAGACGCCCATGGGAAATTTCACTCTTAGTCAGGGCAGCACTCAGGACCTGAGCTTTCCCTCTCCATTCCTTCACAGCAGCACCATGCTCCAGCTCTTCTTGCATGCCTTCCCTCTCCACTTCCAAGTGCTGGGGTCTTTCCTTCTTTTTTTGAACATCAGGTGCATGCATTTTGTTTTCCTTTTCCAGATTTCTCATCTGCCCCAGGTACAATTCCCATTCATGCTGCCAAAACAAGGCAGAAAAAGGGTCACTCATTCCAGCTCTGGGTTTGCTTTCCATCCCAGATCTGGACTCCTGCCCCAGGGGCTGGCACAGACTGCCCCTCTCTCCCTGCCTCTCGGGATGCTGCAGACCTTTGCTGGGCCCCCCCTGCCTTGACACAGTGTCTTTCCCAGCTCACCCAGCCCATCTCAGCATCCTTTCTGCTCTTCCCCGACCTCTTGCAGCTCCACTCGAGTGCTCCTTTGGGGAGGAGCTGCCAGAACTGCAGACAGCATTTCAATCCTCCCTAAGCACGATTTAGGCAGCGCCGTGAGGATGTGCTCCCCATCAGGGAGAAAGGGAAGAGTAAACAAACTCGACATTTCATTCCCTGCGTTTGGAGTAACAGGAGTGGTTTTCAACCTCTCCTGTGTGGAGTTTCCCTGGCTCCATCCCCGAGAGCCCCACTGTCCTCTCTTGAAGCAGCAATGGCCAGATCAGTCTGTCATTCTCTGCTGGCACTCAGGACAAGTTCTCCCCTTGCAGGGACACGTCCTTATCTGGATCAGCACTTTGCTTTTCTCTCTTTTCTCCCCACTGGCTGCTCTCAGATGGCCAAGGCCAAACACCTTTCTATTAACAGAAAACTTGGTCTTCTCCCCCCTTGTCCCAGGGCCAGATATTTAGAAATCTGAACATGGGTTTGGACACGAGGAATTGCCCAAACCATGCAATGGCCATAAAGACAAGTGTGGACATTGAGAACTAAAGCCACTCGGGAACAAAACTCCAGCATGGAGGAAAATCAGCAGCCTCAACCCTAACTGGGCTTGACAGGATGACGTCATGTTTCCCTCCTTCTTCAGAAGAATGCAATCAGAAAATCTAAACTGGAAGAAGGTGCTCCTTAGAAACATTAACACAAGGTCTAAACATAGGTAAGAAATGGCCCTTTGTGGCATCAGTTGGGACCCAGGAGAAAATGGAGGAAACATCGGAGGCAGCAGCAGACACCAGATCCAGCCTTGGCCTCAGGGTGCAGCAGCAGCCCCGGGCAGGACACGGCAGCAGTGGAGGCTGCTGGGAGCAGACAGCAGTCGGGGCCTCCAAGCCGAAGGTGGTGTTGCGTGCCCCCGGAGAAGAGGATGCCAGGGCACAGGCTACCTGCATGTTGAGCTCTTGCAGTTCCCTTCTGTGCTCGGAGTGGAGCAGCTTGGCCTCCTGAAGAGCAGAATGAAGGTGACGCACCTGGTTATTCAGCACCAGCTTCTTCTCTTCTTCTGTTCTGAGGCACAGATCCTTTTCCTCCAGAGACAGAATCAGCCTAGAAGAGAAGCATGCAATTCATTACTAAATGGTGCCGCATTTTATAAACTCGGAGCACTTGCACCACCTCAGGGAAAACTGCTCTGTCTGATGGAGTTTGTCTAAACAACTTGGCTGTTTGTTGCCCCTGCGCTCACAGCCCAGCATGTGCCCACTCTGCTTTTATTCATGAAAGAATGGGGAGTTCCTGCCTACACGACCTGCCTTCTTCTTAAGGTGGGAATGTGAATACAGACCTAACAAAGCCTTGCAGTGAAGACAGTAGGGGAGAGGAACAATTCTCTTCTGACTAACCAGGCTCCAAGGGCAGAAGCTTTGGTCAACACGGAAGAGACATTTTCCTTGCCCCATCTTGTATATCCAGGTAGGAAAATCAGCACCCGACAGCCAGGGGATCTCTGGCAAGTTCCCTAAGATTTACCAGCACCCATCCTTCTTTCAGCTGGAGAGAAACAAAGGCCAACAGCAGAAGTGGCGACAGAGGCTTGGAGCACAACCTGATGGAAGATGCAGAAACCTCCAGGCGAGCAAGAGTGCCCTGCCCTTTCTTTCTCTTCTGCTTGCAAGAAGAATCCTGCAACACTGAAGAGTGGCAGGACTTGAGCAGCTGGAGGAGCCCCCTAACCTTGGTCTTGTTTCTTGCATTCTATGCACAGTCAGTAACGCCTGTGCACTGTGGAGGCTGGCAGGGACCCTGCTCGACCCTTTCCAGGCACCCAGGGCCATTGGATGAGGAACGATGCAACAGAGACCTTCTTGTTTCTTGGCTGCCTCCGAGGAGAATCTGCCTTAGATCAGAAATCAGGGCCTTAAGATGGTTCTGCCAAGCAAAGGCATCACGATGCCAGAGCTGATCCGGATCTCAAAAACTTCAGGGACCCAAGGTGGAGCTGATGGATGTGTCCAGCCCCTTACGTTGCAGCTGGGACAGTGTTAACACACCCACCTAACAACACAACACCTCCCCAGAGGGAAAGAGCTACCCCAAAAGCCTTTGTCTTCGGAGAAAACTGTATCGGAAGGCTTAAAAAAAGAAGAAAATGAAACACAACATCCAGAAAACGAGACGTACCTGCAGGGAGAGTTCAGAACTCTGCCACTTAGGAAATGCTGCCAGAGCCCCTGGCAGGTGCAAAGAGGGAATCCGTTCCTCACAATGCAGAGTCCCACAGGCTTTCATTTACCTGGCGTTTTCCCTCTCTAGGGCGTTCAAGGAAGTCTGACATTCTCAATTTTGGCGCGCTACATCTTCCCATTGATTCCTTTCCCTGTCCAGCTTCTGCAGTTTCCCTTGCAGCTCCTTGTTCTGATTTTCTGCCTCCTCCAGCATCTTCCAGATATGCTGCGCCTCCAGCGCTTTCTGAACGGACTGCTCCTGGGCATCCCTCACATCTTGCTGAGCTCTCTGGACAATGGTTTCCTGCCACTCCCTGGAGGCTGCCAGCTGAGATGTCAACTCTCCCACCTCAAGTCAAAGAGAACAAAGCAGTCAGAGGCTACAGCCACAGCCTGTCACTGTCAGCCACAGCAGAGGCTGTGAGGAATGGCAGAGGCCAACTTTGCATTCCTCCCTGTTCTGAGAGGACCAGATTTGCAATGGATATGGACAAATTATTTCAAAACTCAAGTGGCTCATGAAGGCCACCCGAAAAAGCTCCGCACAACCAAGGCTAGCAGGAATAGGCCGGCAGAAATCCGTGCTGATGGTTGTCCAAGGCCTTGGGTCCATTGGCCCTACGGATATTGGCATTTGGGCACTGCTCCTGCCAAGGCCTCTTGGATATTGGCCCTGCAGCCACCAGTAGGCCCCAGTGTAAACCAGCAAGTGCCTGCCTCCCTTGCAGCCCTAATGTCTCCCTGCATCTTCCAGTAATGCCCAGTATAAACCAGGACTGACCAGTATAGATCGGCAACCATCCCCCTATCAGCCCAAAAGCCTTCTTGCACTCACCAGCATGGCCCACTACAAACCTGTAGGGACCAGGAAGGCCCAGCAACCATGCCCCTTTTCCAGCCCGAAAACCAGCCTGCACCCACTAACAGAAACTAGTATGCATCTGCATCCATCCCCCTTCCCAGCTCTAGACGCCCATACAGACACCAGTGTGAATCAGTAACCACCCACCTACCAGGCATCAATCACCCTTCCCCGAGCCCAGTAAACTGGTATGGTCCAGTATGAACCAATATACAATGTCCCTTTCCCCTCTAAGCCCCGTGCAGCCACCAGGATGGACCAGTCCAGCCCAGAGCTCACTTGGGGGGGCCTCGACCTGAAGGGGCAGGGGGGTAGGCGTGCGGGGTGATGGGGCGGCGGGGGTGGGGGGTGGGTAGGAGCTCCTCCACCTGGCGAGTAGAAAGCAGTATAAACCACTCCGGACTGGGGCAGGTGGGGAAAATTCAGAGTCACAAGGAGCCACCGGCAGAGAGGCAGCGGAGAGCCGGGAGCGACGGCTGACGCTGCGGCGCGGGAGAAGTTCCCGCCTCAGCTGAACTCCCTCCTCGTTGATTGACAAGTGGGGGCCGGCTCGCGCCCAAACGGCGGGCGGGGAAAAGTCCCCTCAGGGATTGGCTGGGCGGGGCGGGGGCAGGGCGCGAGCTCTTCCCGCCTCAGCCCAAGTCCCCTCAGGGACTGGCTGGGCGGGTACCCAAAACGATTGAAAAAGGGCCGAAACCTCCTGGAAATGTCAACAAAACTGAGGAAAATGGCATAAATTTGAATAAGTAGGAAAGATTTAAGGCTATCTTGAAGTTACATTGAAGCAATGGAGGGTGGGAAAGGCAGATTGTGCACAAAAATGTGTCAAAACCAAGGAAAAGCTCCAAAAGCCCTTCAAAAATCCCCTGAAATTAAGTAGAACTGAGTAGAAACATTATAAATACGAATAAATAAAAAGAAATTAAAGGCCTATTTGGCATATATTAAATGGGGAGGTGTAAAATGGGACTTTGGGTGCTAAAATGTCACAAGGAAGCGCTACAAACCCCCAAGCACCAAATTGCCCTCATGCCTGGACTGGCTGCCCAGCAGCTCGAGTAGAAGAGTCCTCGACTTGCTCAGGGAAGCAGCAGCAGCCCTCCTGCTGAGGCACAGCCTGTGGAGAAAGGGGACAGTGGCCCCAGTGTGTGCTTGGGCTATCAGAGCTGGGTTGATAAATCCTGTCAGAAGTCTCTCTACTACGCCTGTGATGGCTGAGGGTATGTGGGAAGGCTTTGCCAGCCATGAACTGGACTTGTGTATCATCTGAGCTATGTTCAGGGTCATTCTGGGAGCCTCTTCCTTTCCCCTTCCCCAAGGGCAGAGTGTTGGTGAGGGCTGGACTTGGAGGCTGTGTCTGCCCCGACAGCCGCTACCGTGGGGCTGCAGATGCTCCTGCCAGCGCGGGCTTGTCTGAGCCGGTCCTCGTGCCTCAGTCACAGCTGGCCTGAGACCGACAGCACTGGCAGAACTACACTGAGAGCTGTGCAAGGAGCAGGCAGGAGCTGTCAGACCTTCACCAGGAGCACAGCTTTGCGGCTGTGCTCAAGGAGCCCAAAGCTGCTGTGCTGGAAGCAGGGATTCGAAGCTGCATCACTCTCTGCACCTTCACTTGGCAGTGACATCCCTGGACCGTCAGTCTCTGCAGAGACAGGCCCTGGAGAAGGCAGGTGCAGCTCTTCTCTTCCCCCGCGGAGGATTTGTGCCCTGCTCAGAAACCAGTTCCCATCCAATGGGGCACAAAAATCTTCCCGAGGACACGGACCAATGCTCTTTAAGATGAGGGTGAAAAATACCTGCCAAAACTTTCCCAAGCAGCCCCATTTGGTTCTTGAAGATCTGTTCCAAGCAAGGAATGTTTGATGTAAGAGCAAGACTTTTCTTCTGCCTACAAGACCTATTGATATATTGCCAAATAGAGAGCAGAGAAAAAAAAATACACTCGTGGCTGTCTCCGGATCCTTAATCTATTTGATGAGCCTTAAACACTGCGACTCAGCATTTCTCTGTAGCAATTTGAAAGGACCCTGAAACACCATTTTGCCTCTTTGTGTGGCTGTTCTAAACGCAACGCTTTACTTTCCATGAACGTTTGTAAGCACCAAGAACCTTTTGAGGATTTTTTCGTCCATCTCCCCTTTGACAGGGAAGACAGAAGAACTCCTGCGACTCAGGAACTAAGCGCATGCCTAAAGAGAATGCTGAGCCTTAAAACCGATGCTGTCTGGAGCAGCAACTTTGAACTCATGGTATGAGCCAGGTCCCTGCCCAGCTGCCCAGCAGCAGGGCTGTGGGGACGCAGGGGTGGCGGTGCAGCTGCCGGGGCCAGCTGGGAGCTGGGATGGGGGCAGAGCCAGGGGAGGGCCTCTCCAACAGCCCCTGGAATGTTGGGCTTTGCACCCTAGCAACCGTCAACCGCCCGTGGAATGTTGGTGATGTTCTGCCCTCGCTCCAAAACTCTGCTCAGTTTAGTCCATCGCTCTGCTCACCTGCTCCATATTCCTTTCCACTCCAAATCCAACCCACCACGTGATGCCTCCCCTTGCGTGGGCACGGCAGAAGCTTTGGGCAAGGAGCTGATCTGAACAGCAAGCTCCTGCGCAGCCAGCCCACGGGCAGGGAGCAAACTCTCCCTCTGCCAAACTTCCGAGCATTCCACACAGGAGCAGAGCACAATGTGGGCAACAAAGCCCAGTGGCAGAATGAGCCTTCAAGCACTGCTGAGGCCTTGAAACTCCTCCAACTCTTCTTTGCTGACACCACAGCCTTGTGGCTGCGGGGCTGGCTGCCGGCAGAGAGGCAGCTGCTCCCGCCTCCTCTCGCTTTGCAGCGGACACAGGCACAGCAGCTCCGGCACGGAGCTCTCTGTCCGCGCGGGAGCGGAGGTGATGCCAGCCCTGGGAGCAGCGCTCAGGGCTCACCTGGCCTGGGCAACACAGCTCGGCTCACAGCTGCTCCTCTGCTTTCTGACAGACATGTGCTTTGCCAAGGGCTGTGTTCCTCCCACCAAGGAGGAGTCTGTTCTCACCTGTCCAGAAGTCAACCTGCTGTGCTGGGCAGACTGGGGGACATCCAACCTCATGCTGTCCGAGATGTCAAATGTCCCAAATATTTTCTTGACACTCCTCCCTTCTTGTTGCACCTGCACGTTGGATGGGAGAAAAGGTTAGAGAAACCTGTCCGCAAACACGGAGCAAAAGGACCTCTGGACATGCAGGCAAGGACATCTCTGCTCAGAGACCCTGAATTGCTGCAGACAACACTGGGGCCAAAAAGCTCTTGCTGGGGGCTGCGCAAGAGAGGCCAGTGCGTGTCTGGAGACACGGGGCCAGGGAGGGAGGCAGCGGAGCGCAGGTGCCTTTGTGAAAGCCATGGGCTGCCACAAGGGAGAGAACAAAGCAAGGGTTGCGCCCACAGCAGGGACAGGGAGAGGGAAGGAAACAAGCAGAGGACTCCAAAGCGCTGCCTGGGCAAACGCGTGTCGTGTTGCAGAGGAGCCCGAGGCTTTGCAGAGGCAGCAAAAGCCCACTTTACCTGCTCGCCAGCTCTCCGGGGCTTAGTGTTTAATTCAGCCTTCTCTTTCATGTCCTTTGGTGATGTTGCACCCCAATCCTGCAGACATTCCGCGCCTTTCCTTGAGTGCTCTGACAGCCACTTCCCTTCTGCTCCAACAGCCTGCTGAGTATTCAGAGAGATGAGTCCCCTATTTTAAACACCGCAAGAGCTGTCCCTGAGAAATCTCTGTCCCGGGAACCATTCTCAAAGCACCAGCAGGGCAGCTGCTGTTCAGCCCTCGGTCCAAAACTCTGCTCAGTTTAGTCCATTGCTCTGCTCACCTGCTCCATTCCTCTCCCTGCCAAATCCAACCCCCCACGTGTTGCCTCCCCTTGCGTGGGTACGGCAGAAGCAGCTCCCCATGGCCAGCTTCGGGCCAGGAGCTGATTTGAACAGCAAGCTCCTGAGCTGTGTCAGCTGTTACGGGCGTGCCCCGGATCATTCTGGCTGTCAATGGTCTCTGTCTCTGCCTGGAGCCAGGCACACAGACATGGCTGCTGCTTGCAGCCTGGGCTGCTTTTCCTAAGAGGGCCTGGACTTTCAGGGACATACATTCATTCCCACCCCTTTCTGGGAACCATCATTGGAATCATTGAGAGACGTTGCAGTGGACTGAAGAGCAATGCCAGTGCCTACCTTGAGAAATGCCTTTCCCTTCAGGACGTCCAAGTGCTTCTTCAGACGCCCATTGGAAGTTTCACTCTTAGTCAGGGCAGCACTCAGGACCTGAGCTTTCCCTCTCCATTCCTTCACAGCAGCACCATGCTCCAGCTCTTCTTGCATGCCTTCCCTCTCCACTTCCAAGTGCTGGGGTCCTTCCTTCTTTTTTTGAACATCAGGTGCATGCATTTTGTTTTCCTTTTCCAGATTTCTCATCTGCCCCAGGTACAATTCCCATTCATGCTGCCAAAACAAGGCAGAAAAAGGGTCACTCATTCCAGCTCTGGGTTTGCTTTCCATCCCAGATCTGGACTCCTGCCCCAGGGGCTGGCACAGACTGCCCCTCTCTCCCTGCCTCTCGGGATGCTGCAGACCTTTGCTGGGCCCCCCCTGCCTTGACACAGTGTCTTTCCCAGCTCACCCAGCCCATCTCAGCATCCTTTCTGCTCTTCCCCGACCTCTTGCAGCTCCACTCGAGTGCTCCTTTGGGGAGGAGCTGCCAAAACTGCAGACAGCATTTCAATCCTCCCTAAGCACGATTTAGGCAGCGCCGTGAGGATGTGCTCCCCATCAGGGAGAAAGGGAAGAGTAAACAAACTCGACATTTCATTCCCTGCGTTTGGAGTAACAGGAGTGGTTTTCAACCTCTCCTGTGTGGAGTTTCCCTGGCTCCATCCCCGAGAGCCCCACTGTCCTCTCTTGAAGCAGCAATGGCCAGATCAGTCTGTCATTCTCTGCTGGCACTCAGGACAAGTTCTCCCCTTGCAGGGACACGTCCTTATCTGGATCAGCACTTTGCTTTTCTCTCTTTTCTCCCCACTGGCTGCTCTCAGATGGCCAAGGCCAAACACCTTTCTATTAACAGAAAACTTGGTCTTCTCCCCCCTTGTCCCAGGGCCAGATATTTAGAAATCTGAACATGGGTTTGGACACGAGGAATTGCCCAAACCATGCAATGGCCATAAAGACAAGTGTGGACATTGAGAACTAAAGCCACTCGGGAACAAAACTCCAGCATGGAGGAAAATCAGCAGCCTCAACCCTAACTGGGCTTGACAGGATGACGTCATGTTTCCCTCCTTCTTCAGAAGAATGCAATCAGAAAATCTAAACTGGAAGAAGGTGCTCCTTAGAAACATTAACACAAGGTCTAAACATAGGTAAGAAATGGCCCTTTGTGGCATCAGTTGGGACCCAGGAGAAAATGGAGGAAACATCGGAGGCAGCAGCAGACACCAGATCCAGCCTTGGCCTCAGGGTGCAGCAGCAGCCCCGGGCAGGACACGGCAGCAGTGGAGGCTGCTGGGAGCAGACAGCAGTCGGGGCCTCCAAGCCGAAGGTGGTGTTGCGTGCCCCCGGAGAAGAGGATGCCAGGGCACAGGCTACCTGCATGTTGAGCTCTTGCAGTTCCCTTCTGTGCTCGGAGTGGAGCAGCTTGGCCTCCTGAAGAGCAGAATGAAGGTGACGCACCTGGTTATTCAGCACCAGCTTCTTCTCTTCTTCTGTTCTGAGGCACAGATCCTTTTCCTCCAGAGACAGAATCAGCCTAGAAGAGAAGCATGCAATTCATTACTAAATGGTGCCGCATTTTATAAACTCGGAGCACTTGCACCACCTCAGGGAAAACTGCTCTGTCTGATGGAGTTTGTCTAAACAACTTGGCTGTTTGTTGCCCCTGCGCTCACAGCCCAGCATGTGCCCACTCTGCTTTTATTCATGAAAGAATGGGGAGTTCCTGCCTACACGACCTGCCTTCTTCTTAAGGTGGGAATGTGAATACAGACCTAACAAAGCCTTGCAGTGAAGACAGTAGGGGAGAGGAACAATTCTCTTCTGACTAACCAGGCTCCAAGGGCAGAAGCTTTGGTCAACACGGAAGAGACATTTTCCTTGCCCCATCTTGTATATCCAGGTAGGAAAATCAGCACCCGACAGCCAGGGGATCTCTGGCAAGTTCCCTAAGATTTACCAGCACCCATCCTTCTTTCAGCTGGAGAGAAACAAAGGCCAACAGCAGAAGTGGCGACAGAGGCTTGGAGCACAACCTGATGGAAGATGCAGAAACCTCCAGGCGAGCAAGAGTGCCCTGCCCTTTCTTTCTCTTCTGCTTGCAAGAAGAATCCTGCAACACTGAAGAGTGGCAGGACTTGAGCAGCTGGAGGAGCCCCCTAACCTTGGTCTTGTTTCTTGCATTCTATGCACAGTCAGTAACGCCTGTGCACTGTGGAGGCTGGCAGGGACCCTGCTCGACCCTTTCCAGGCACCCAGGGCCATTGGATGAGGAACGATGCAACAGAGACCTTCTTGTTTCTTGGCTGCCTCCGAGGAGAATCTGCCTTAGATCAGAAATCAGGGCCTTAAGATGGTTCTGCCAAGCAAAGGCATCACGATGCCAGAGCTGATCCGGATCTCAAAAACTTCAGGGACCCAAGGTGGAGCTGATGGATGTGTCCAGCCCCTTACGTTGCAGCTGGGACAGTGTTAACACACCCACCTAACAACACAACACCTCCCCAGAGGGAAAGAGCTACCCCAAAAGCCTTTGTCTTCGGAGAAAACTGTATCGGAAGGCTTAAAAAAAGAAGAAAATGAAACACAACATCCAGAAAACGAGACGTACCTGCAGGGAGAGTTCAGAACTCTGCCACTTAGGAAATGCTGCCAGAGCCCCTGGCAGGTGCAAAGAGGGAATCCGTTCCTCACAATGCAGAGTCCCACAGGCTTTCATTTACCTGGCGTTTTCCCTCTCTAGGGCGTTCAAGGAAGTCTGACATTCTGAATTTTGGCGCGCTACATCTTCCCATTGATTCCTTTCCCTGTCCAGCTTCTGCAGTTTCCCTTGCAGCTCCTTGTTCTGATTTTCTGCCTCCTCCAGCATCTTCCAGATATGCTGCGCCTCCAGCGCTTTCTGAACGGACTGCTCCTGGGCATCCCTCACATCTTGCTGAGCTCTCTGGACAATGGTTTCCTGCCACTCCCTGGAGGCTGCCAGCTGAGATGTCAACTCTCCCACCTCAAGTCAAAGAGAACAAAGCAGTCAGAGGCTACAGCCACAGCCTGTCACTGTCAGCCACAGCAGAGGCTGTGAGGAATGGCAGAGGCCAACTTTGCATTCCTCCCTGTTCTGAGAGGACCAGATTTGCAATGGATATGGACAAATTATTTCAAAACTCAAGTGGCTCATGAAGGCCACCCGAAAAAGCTCCGCACAACCAAGGCTAGCAGGAAGAGGCCGGCAGAAATCCGTGCTGATGGTTGTCCAAGGCCTTGGGTCCATTGGCCCTACGGATATTGGCATTTGGGCACTGCTCCTGCCAAGGCCTCTTGGATATTGGCCCTGCAGCCACCAGTAGGCCCCAGTGTAAACCAGCAAGTGCCTGCCTCCCTTGCAGCCCTAATGTCTCCCTGCATCTTCCAGTAATGCCCAGTATAAACCAGGACTGACCAGTATAGATCGGCAACCATCCCCCTATCAGCCCAAAAGCCTTCTTGCACTCACCAGCATGGCCCACTACAAACCTGTAGGGACCAGGAAGGCCCAGCAACCATGCCCCTTTTCCAGCCCGAAAACCAGCCTGCACCCACTAACAGAAACTAGTATGCATCTGCATCCATCCCCCTTCCCAGCTCTAGACGCCCATACAGACACCAGTGTGAATCAGTAACCACCCACCTACCAGGCATCAATCACCCTTCCCCGAGCCCAGTAAACTGGTATGGTCCAGTATGAACCAATATACAATGTCCCTTTCCCCTCTAAGCCCCGTGCAGCCACCAGGATGGACCAGTCCAGCCCAGAGCTCACTTGGGGGGGCCTCGACCTGAAGGGGCAGGGGGGTAGGCGTGCGGGGTGATGGGGCGGCGGGGGGGGGGGGTGGGTAGGAGCTCCTCCACCTGGCGAGTAGAAAGCAGTATAAACCACTCCGGACTGGGGCAGGTGGGGAAAATTCAGAGTCACAAGGAGCCACCGGCAGAGAGGCAGCGGAGAGCCGGGAGCGACGGCTGACGCTGCGGCGCGGGAGAAGTTCCCGCCTCAGCTGAACTCCCTCCTCGTTGATTGACAAGTGGGGGCCGGCTCGCGCCCAAACGGCGGGCGGGGAAAAGTCCCCTCAGGGATTGGCTGGGCGGGGCGGGGGCAGGGCGCGAGCTCTTCCCGCCTCAGCCCAAGTCCCCTCAGGGACTGGCTGGGCGGGTACCCAAAACGATTGAAAAAGGGCCGAAACCTCCTGGAAATGTCAACAAAACTGAGGAAAATGGCATAAATTTGAATAAGTAGGAAAGATTTAAGGCTATCTTGAAGTTACATTGAAGCAATGGAGGGTGGGAAAGGCAGATTGTGCACAAAAATGTGTCAAAACCAAGGAAAAGCTCCAAAAGCCCTTCAAAAATCCCCTGAAATTAAGTAGAACTGAGTAGAAACATTATAAATACGAATAAATAAAAAGAAATTAAAGGCCTATTTGGCATATATTAAATGGGGAGGTGTAAAATGGGACTTTGGGTGCTAAAATGTCACAAGGAAGCGCTACAAACCCCCAAGCACCAAATTGCCCTCATGCCTGGACTGGCTGCCCAGCAGCTCGAGTAGAAGAGTCCTCGACTTGCTCAGGGAAGCAGCAGCAGCCCTCCTGCTGAGGCACAGCCTGTGGAGAAAGGGGACAGTGGCCCCAGTGTGTGCTTGGGCTATCAGAGCTGGGTTGATAAATCCTGTCAGAAGTCTCTCTACTACGCCTGTGATGGCTGAGGGTATGTGGGAAGGCTTTGCCAGCCATGAACTGGACTTGTGTATCATCTGAGCTATGTTCAGGGTCATTCTGGGAGCCTCTTCCTTTCCCCTTCCCCAAGGGCAGAGTGTTGGTGAGGGCTGGACTTGGAGGCTGTGTCTGCCCCGACAGCCGCTACCGTGGGGCTGCAGATGCTCCTGCCAGCGCGGGCTTGTCTGAGCCGGTCCTCGTGCCTCAGTCACAGCTGGCCTGAGACCGACAGCACTGGCAGAACTACACTGAGAGCTGTGCAAGGAGCAGGCAGGAGCTGTCAGACCTTCACCAGGAGCACAGCTTTGCGGCTGTGCTCAAGGAGCCCAAAGCTGCTGTGCTGGAAGCAGGGATTCGAAGCTGCATCACTCTCTGCACCTTCACTTGGCAGTGACATCCCTGGACCGTCAGTCTCTGCAGAGACAGGCCCTGGAGAAGGCAGGTGCAGCTCTTCTCTTCCCCCGCGGAGGATTTGTGCCCTGCTCAGAAACCAGTTCCCATCCAATGGGGCACAAAAATCTTCCCGAGGACACGGACCAATGCTCTTTAAGATGAGGGTGAAAAATACCTGCCAAAACTTTCCCAAGCAGCCCCATTTGGTTCTTGAAGATCTGTTCCAAGCAAGGAATGTTTGATGTAAGAGCAAGACTTTTCTTCTGCCTACAAGACCTATTGATATATTGCCAAATAGAGAGCAGAGAAAAAAAAATACACTCGTGGCTGTCTCCGGATCCTTAATCTATTTGATGAGCCTTAAACACTGCGACTCAGCATTTCTCTGTAGCAATTTGAAAGGACCCTGAAACACCATTTTGCCTCTTTGTGTGGCTGTTCTAAACGCAACGCTTTACTTTCCATGAACGTTTGTAAGCACCAAGAACCTTTTGAGGATTTTTTCGTCCATCTCCCCTTTGACAGGGAAGACAGAAGAACTCCTGCGACTCAGGAACTAAGCGCATCCCTAAAGAGAATGCTGAGCCTTAAAACCGATGCTGTCTGGAGCAGCAACTTTGAACTCATGGTATGAGCCAGGTCCCTGCCCAGCTGCCCAGCAGCAGGGCTGTGGGGACGCAGGGGTGGCGGTGCAGCTGCCGGGGCCAGCTGGGAGCTGGGATGGGGGCAGAGCCAGGGGAGGGCCTCTCCAACAGCCCCTGGAATGTTGGGCTTTGCACCCTAGCAACCGTCAACCGCCCGTGGAATGTTGGTGATGTTCTGCCCTCGCTCCAAAACTCTGCTCAGTTTAGTCCATCGCTCTGCTCACCTGCTCCATATTCCTTTCCACTCCAAATCCAACCCACCACGTGATGCCTCCCCTTGCGTGGGCACGGCAGAAGCTTTGGGCAAGGAGCTGATCTGAACAGCAAGCTCCTGCGCAGCCAGCCCACGGGCAGGGAGCAAACTCTCCCTCTGCCAAACTTCCGAGCATTCCACACAGGAGCAGAGCACAATGTGGGCAACAAAGCCCAGTGGCAGAATGAGCCTTCAAGCACTGCTGAGGCCTTGAAACTCCTCCAACTCTTCTTTGCTGACACCACAGCCTTGTGGCTGCGGGGCTGGCTGCCGGCAGAGAGGCAGCTGCTCCCGCCTCCTCTCGCTTTGCAGCGGACACAGGCACAGCAGCTCCGGCACGGAGCTCTCTGTCCGCGCGGGAGCGGAGGTGATGCCAGCCCTGGGAGCAGCGCTCAGGGCTCACCTGGCCTGGGCAACACAGCTCGGCTCACAGCTGCTCCTCTGCTTTCTGACAGACATGTGCTTTGCCAAGGGCTGTGTTCCTCCCACCAAGGAGGAGTCTGTTCTCACCTGTCCAGAAGTCAACCTGCTGTGCTGGGCAGACTGGGGGACATCCAACCTCATGCTGTCCGAGATGTCAAATGTCCCAAATATTTTCTTGACACTCCTCCCTTCTTGTTGCACCTGCACGTTGGATGGGAGAAAAGGTTAGAGAAACCTGTCCGCAAACACGGAGCAAAAGGACCTCTGGACATGCAGGCAAGGACATCTCTGCTCAGAGACCCTGAATTGCTGCAGACAACACTGGGGCCAAAAAGCTCTTGCTGGGGGCTGCGCAAGAGAGGCCAGTGCGTGTCTGGAGACACGGGGCCAGGGAGGGAGGCAGCGGAGCGCAGGTGCCTTTGTGAAAGCCATGGGCTGCCACAAGGGAGAGAACAAAGCAAGGGTTGCGCCCACAGCAGGGACAGGGAGAGGGAAGGAAACAAGCAGAGGACTCCAAAGCGCTGCCTGGGCAAACGCGTGTCGTGTTGCAGAGGAGCCCGAGGCTTTGCAGAGGCAGCAAAAGCCCACTTTACCTGCTCGCCAGCTCTCCGGGGCTTAGTGTTTAATTCAGCCTTCTCTTTCATGTCCTTTGGTGATGTTGCACCCCAATCCTGCAGACATTCCGCGCCTTTCCTTGAGTGCTCTGACAGCCACTTCCCTTCTGCTCCAACAGCCTGCTGAGTATTCAGAGAGATGAGTCCCCTATTTTAAACACCGCAAGAGCTGTCCCTGAGAAATCTCTGTCCCGGGAACCATTCTCAAAGCACCAGCAGGGCAGCTGCTGTTCAGCCCTCGGTCCAAAACTCTGCTCAGTTTAGTCCATTGCTCTGCTCACCTGCTCCATTCCTCTCCCTGCCAAATCCAACCCCCCACGTGTTGCCTCCCCTTGCGTGGGTACGGCAGAAGCAGCTCCCCATGGCCAGCTTCGGGCCAGGAGCTGATTTGAACAGCAAGCTCCTGAGCTGTGTCAGCTGTTACGGGCGTGCCCCGGATCATTCTGGCTGTCAATGGTCTCTGTCTCTGCCTGGAGCCAGGCACACAGACATGGCTGCTGCTTGCAGCCTGGGCTGCTTTTCCTAAGAGGGCCTGGACTTTCAGGGACATACATTCATTCCCACCCCTTTCTGGGAACCATCATTGGAATCATTGAGAGACGTTGCAGTGGACTGAAGAGCAATGCCAGTGCCTACCTTGAGAAATGCCTTTCCCTTCAGGACGTCCAAGTGCTTCTTCAGACGCCCATTGGAAGTTTCACTCTTAGTCAGGGCAGCACTCAGGACCTGAGCTTTCCCTCTCCATTCCTTCACAGCAGCACCATGCTCCAGCTCTTCTTGCATGCCTTCCCTCTCCACTTCCAAGTGCTGGGGTCCTTCCTTCTTTTTTTGAACATCAGGTGCATGCATTTTGTTTTCCTTTTCCAGATTTCTCATCTGCCCCAGGTACAATTCCCATTCATGCTGCCAAAACAAGGCAGAAAAAGGGTCACTCATTCCAGCTCTGGGTTTGCTTTCCATCCCAGATCTGGACTCCTGCCCCAGGGGCTGGCACAGACTGCCCCTCTCTCCCTGCCTCTCGGGATGCTGCAGACCTTTGCTGGGCCCCCCCTGCCTTGACACAGTGTCTTTCCCAGCTCACCCAGCCCATCTCAGCATCCTTTCTGCTCTTCCCCGACCTCTTGCAGCTCCACTCGAGTGCTCCTTTGGGGAGGAGCTGCCAAAACTGCAGACAGCATTTCAATCCTCCCTAAGCACGATTTAGGCAGCGCCGTGAGGATGTGCTCCCCATCAGGGAGAAAGGGAAGAGTAAACAAACTCGACATTTCATTCCCTGCGTTTGGAGTAACAGGAGTGGTTTTCAACCTCTCCTGTGTGGAGTTTCCCTGGCTCCATCCCCGAGAGCCCCACTGTCCTCTCTTGAAGCAGCAATGGCCAGATCAGTCTGTCATTCTCTGCTGGCACTCAGGACAAGTTCTCCCCTTGCAGGGACACGTCCTTATCTGGATCAGCACTTTGCTTTTCTCTCTTTTCTCCCCACTGGCTGCTCTCAGATGGCCAAGGCCAAACACCTTTCTATTAACAGAAAACTTGGTCTTCTCCCCCCTTGTCCCAGGGCCAGATATTTAGAAATCTGAACATGGGTTTGGACACGAGGAATTGCCCAAACCATGCAATGGCCATAAAGACAAGTGTGGACATTGAGAACTAAAGCCACTCGGGAACAAAACTCCAGCATGGAGGAAAATCAGCAGCCTCAACCCTAACTGGGCTTGACAGGATGACGTCATGTTTCCCTCCTTCTTCAGAAGAATGCAATCAGAAAATCTAAACTGGAAGAAGGTGCTCCTTAGAAACATTAACACAAGGTCTAAACATAGGTAAGAAATGGCCCTTTGTGGCATCAGTTGGGACCCAGGAGAAAATGGAGGAAACATCGGAGGCAGCAGCAGACACCAGATCCAGCCTTGGCCTCAGGGTGCAGCAGCAGCCCCGGGCAGGACACGGCAGCAGTGGAGGCTGCTGGGAGCAGACAGCAGTCGGGGCCTCCAAGCCGAAGGTGGTGTTGCGTGCCCCCGGAGAAGAGGATGCCAGGGCACAGGCTACCTGCATGTTGAGCTCTTGCAGTTCCCTTCTGTGCTCGGAGTGGAGCAGCTTGGCCTCCTGAAGAGCAGAATGAAGGTGACGCACCTGGTTATTCAGCACCAGCTTCTTCTCTTCTTCTGTTCTGAGGCACAGATCCTTTTCCTCCAGAGACAGAATCAGCCTAGAAGAGAAGCATGCAATTCATTACTAAATGGTGCCGCATTTTATAAACTCGGAGCACTTGCACCACCTCAGGGAAAACTGCTCTGTCTGATGGAGTTTGTCTAAACAACTTGGCTGTTTGTTGCCCCTGCGCTCACAGCCCAGCATGTGCCCACTCTGCTTTTATTCATGAAAGAATGGGGAGTTCCTGCCTACACGACCTGCCTTCTTCTTAAGGTGGGAATGTGAATACAGACCTAACAAAGCCTTGCAGTGAAGACAGTAGGGGAGAGGAACAATTCTCTTCTGACTAACCAGGCTCCAAGGGCAGAAGCTTTGGTCAACACGGAAGAGACATTTTCCTTGCCCCATCTTGTATATCCAGGTAGGAAAATCAGCACCCGACAGCCAGGGGATCTCTGGCAAGTTCCCTAAGATTTACCAGCACCCATCCTTCTTTCAGCTGGAGAGAAACAAAGGCCAACAGCAGAAGTGGCGACAGAGGCTTGGAGCACAACCTGATGGAAGATGCAGAAACCTCCAGGCGAGCAAGAGTGCCCTGCCCTTTCTTTCTCTTCTGCTTGCAAGAAGAATCCTGCAACACTGAAGAGTGGCAGGACTTGAGCAGCTGGAGGAGCCCCCTAACCTTGGTCTTGTTTCTTGCATTCTATGCACAGTCAGTAACGCCTGTGCACTGTGGAGGCTGGCAGGGACCCTGCTCGACCCTTTCCAGGCACCCAGGGCCATTGGATGAGGAACGATGCAACAGAGACCTTCTTGTTTCTTGGCTGCCTCCGAGGAGAATCTGCCTTAGATCAGAAATCAGGGCCTTAAGATGGTTCTGCCAAGCAAAGGCATCACGATGCCAGAGCTGATCCGGATCTCAAAAACTTCAGGGACCCAAGGTGGAGCTGATGGATGTGTCCAGCCCCTTACGTTGCAGCTGGGACAGTGTTAACACACCCACCTAACAACACAACACCTCCCCAGAGGGAAAGAGCTACCCCAAAAGCCTTTGTCTTCGGAGAAAACTGTATCGGAAGGCTTAAAAAAAGAAGAAAATGAAACACAACATCCAGAAAACGAGACGTACCTGCAGGGAGAGTTCAGAACTCTGCCACTTAGGAAATGCTGCCAGAGCCCCTGGCAGGTGCAAAGAGGGAATCCGTTCCTCACAATGCAGAGTCCCACAGGCTTTCATTTACCTGGCGTTTTCCCTCTCTAGGGCGTTCAAGGAAGTCTGACATTCTGAATTTTGGCGCGCTACATCTTCCCATTGATTCCTTTCCCTGTCCAGCTTCTGCAGTTTCCCTTGCAGCTCCTTGTTCTGATTTTCTGCCTCCTCCAGCATCTTCCAGATATGCTGCGCCTCCAGCGCTTTCTGAACGGACTGCTCCTGGGCATCCCTCACATCTTGCTGAGCTCTCTGGACAATGGTTTCCTGCCACTCCCTGGAGGCTGCCAGCTGAGATGTCAACTCTCCCACCTCAAGTCAAAGAGAACAAAGCAGTCAGAGGCTACAGCCACAGCCTGTCACTGTCAGCCACAGCAGAGGCTGTGAGGAATGGCAGAGGCCAACTTTGCATTCCTCCCTGTTCTGAGAGGACCAGATTTGCAATGGATATGGACAAATTATTTCAAAACTCAAGTGGCTCATGAAGGCCACCCGAAAAAGCTCCGCACAACCAAGGCTAGCAGGAAGAGGCCGGCAGAAATCCGTGCTGATGGTTGTCCAAGGCCTTGGGTCCATTGGCCCTACGGATATTGGCATTTGGGCACTGCTCCTGCCAAGGCCTCTTGGATATTGGCCCTGCAGCCACCAGTAGGCCCCAGTGTAAACCAGCAAGTGCCTGCCTCCCTTGCAGCCCTAATGTCTCCCTGCATCTTCCAGTAATGCCCAGTATAAACCAGGACTGACCAGTATAGATCGGCAACCATCCCCCTATCAGCCCAAAAGCCTTCTTGCACTCACCAGCATGGCCCACTACAAACCTGTAGGGACCAGGAAGGCCCAGCAACCATGCCCCTTTTCCAGCCCGAAAACCAGCCTGCACCCACTAACAGAAACTAGTATGCATCTGCATCCATCCCCCTTCCCAGCTCTAGACGCCCATACAGACACCAGTGTGAATCAGTAACCACCCACCTACCAGGCATCAATCACCCTTCCCCGAGCCCAGTAAACTGGTATGGTCCAGTATGAACCAATATACAATGTCCCTTTCCCCTCTAAGCCCCGTGCAGCCACCAGGATGGACCAGTCCAGCCCAGAGCTCACTTGGGGGGGCCTCGACCTGAAGGGGCAGGGGGGTAGGCGTGCGGGGTGATGGGGCGGCGGGGGGGGGGGGTGGGTAGGAGCTCCTCCACCTGGCGAGTAGAAAGCAGTATAAACCACTCCGGACTGGGGCAGGTGGGGAAAATTCAGAGTCACAAGGAGCCACCGGCAGAGAGGCAGCGGAGAGCCGGGAGCGACGGCTGACGCTGCGGCGCGGGAGAAGTTCCCGCCTCAGCTGAACTCCCTCCTCGTTGATTGACAAGTGGGGGCCGGCTCGCGCCCAAACGGCGGGCGGGGAAAAGTCCCCTCAGGGATTGGCTGGGCGGGGCGGGGGCAGGGCGCGAGCTCTTCCCGCCTCAGCCCAAGTCCCCTCAGGGACTGGCTGGGCGGGTACCCAAAACGATTGAAAAAGGGCCGAAACCTCCTGGAAATGTCAACAAAACTGAGGAAAATGGCATAAATTTGAATAAGTAGGAAAGATTTAAGGCTATCTTGAAGTTACATTGAAGCAATGGAGGGTGGGAAAGGCAGATTGTGCACAAAAATGTGTCAAAACCAAGGAAAAGCTCCAAAAGCCCTTCAAAAATCCCCTGAAATTAAGTAGAACTGAGTAGAAACATTATAAATACGAATAAATAAAAAGAAATTAAAGGCCTATTTGGCATATATTAAATGGGGAGGTGTAAAATGGGACTTTGGGTGCTAAAATGTCACAAGGAAGCGCTACAAACCCCCAAGCACCAAATTGCCCTCATGCCTGGACTGGCTGCCCAGCAGCTCGAGTAGAAGAGTCCTCGACTTGCTCAGGGAAGCAGCAGCAGCCCTCCTGCTGAGGCACAGCCTGTGGAGAAAGGGGACAGTGGCCCCAGTGTGTGCTTGGGCTATCAGAGCTGGGTTGATAAATCCTGTCAGAAGTCTCTCTACTACGCCTGTGATGGCTGAGGGTATGTGGGAAGGCTTTGCCAGCCATGAACTGGACTTGTGTATCATCTGAGCTATGTTCAGGGTCATTCTGGGAGCCTCTTCCTTTCCCCTTCCCCAAGGGCAGAGTGTTGGTGAGGGCTGGACTTGGAGGCTGTGTCTGCCCCGACAGCCGCTACCGTGGGGCTGCAGATGCTCCTGCCAGCGCGGGCTTGTCTGAGCCGGTCCTCGTGCCTCAGTCACAGCTGGCCTGAGACCGACAGCACTGGCAGAACTACACTGAGAGCTGTGCAAGGAGCAGGCAGGAGCTGTCAGACCTTCACCAGGAGCACAGCTTTGCGGCTGTGCTCAAGGAGCCCAAAGCTGCTGTGCTGGAAGCAGGGATTCGAAGCTGCATCACTCTCTGCACCTTCACTTGGCAGTGACATCCCTGGACCGTCAGTCTCTGCAGAGACAGGCCCTGGAGAAGGCAGGTGCAGCTCTTCTCTTCCCCCGCGGAGGATTTGTGCCCTGCTCAGAAACCAGTTCCCATCCAATGGGGCACAAAAATCTTCCCGAGGACACGGACCAATGCTCTTTAAGATGAGGGTGAAAAATACCTGCCAAAACTTTCCCAAGCAGCCCCATTTGGTTCTTGAAGATCTGTTCCAAGCAAGGAATGTTTGATGTAAGAGCAAGACTTTTCTTCTGCCTACAAGACCTATTGATATATTGCCAAATAGAGAGCAGAGAAAAAAAAATACACTCGTGGCTGTCTCAGGATCCTTAATCTATTTGATGAGCCTTAAACACTGCGACTCAGCATTTCTCTGTAGCAATTTGAAAGGACCCTGAAACACCATTTTGCCTCTTTGTGTGGCTGTTCTAAACGCAACGCTTTACTTTCCATGAACGTTTGTAAGCACCAAGAACCTTTTGAGGATTTTTTCGTCCATCTCCCCTTTGACAGGGAAGACAGAAGAACTCCTGCGACTCAGGAACTAAGCGCATCCCTAAAGAGAATGCTGAGCCTTAAAACCGATGCTGTCTGGAGCAGCAACTTTGAACTCATGGTATGAGCCAGGTCCCTGCCCAGCTGCCCAGCAGCAGGGCTGTGGGGACGCAGGGGTGGCGGTGCAGCTGCCGGGGCCAGCTGGGAGCTGGGATGGGGGCAGAGCCAGGGGAGGGCCTCTCCAACAGCCCCTGGAATGTTGGGCTTTGCACCCTAGCAACCGTCAACCGCCCGTGGAATGTTGGTGATGTTCTGCCCTCGCTCCAAAACTCTGCTCAGTTTAGTCCATCGCTCTGCTCACCTGCTCCATATTCCTTTCCACTCCAAATCCAACCCACCACGTGATGCCTCCCCTTGCGTGGGCACGGCAGAAGCTTTGGGCAAGGAGCTGATCTGAACAGCAAGCTCCTGCGCAGCCAGCCCACGGGCAGGGAGCAAACTCTCCCTCTGCCAAACTTCCGAGCATTCCACACAGGAGCAGAGCACAATGTGGGCAACAAAGCCCAGTGGCAGAATGAGCCTTCAAGCACTGCTGAGGCCTTGAAACTCCTCCAACTCTTCTTTGCTGACACCACAGCCTTGTGGCTGCGGGGCTGGCTGCCGGCAGAGAGGCAGCTGCTCCCGCCTCCTCTCGCTTTGCAGCGGACACAGGCACAGCAGCTCCGGCACGGAGCTCTCTGTCCGCGCGGGAGCGGAGGTGATGCCAGCCCTGGGAGCAGCGCTCAGGGCTCACCTGGCCTGGGCAACACAGCTCGGCTCACAGCTGCTCCTCTGCTTTCTGACAGACATGTGCTTTGCCAAGGGCTGTGTTCCTCCCACCAAGGAGGAGTCTGTTCTCACCTGTCCAGAAGTCAACCTGCTGTGCTGGGCAGACTGGGGGACATCCAACCTCATGCTGTCCGAGATGTCAAATGTCCCAAATATTTTCTTGACACTCCTCCCTTCTTGTTGCACCTGCACGTTGGATGGGAGAAAAGGTTAGAGAAACCTGTCCGCAAACACGGAGCAAAAGGACCTCTGGACATGCAGGCAAGGACATCTCTGCTCAGAGACCCTGAATTGCTGCAGACAACACTGGGGCCAAAAAGCTCTTGCTGGGGGCTGCGCAAGAGAGGCCAGTGCGTGTCTGGAGACACGGGGCCAGGGAGGGAGGCAGCGGAGCGCAGGTGCCTTTGTGAAAGCCATGGGCTGCCACAAGGGAGAGAACAAAGCAAGGGTTGCGCCCACAGCAGGGACAGGGAGAGGGAAGGAAACAAGCAGAGGACTCCAAAGCGCTGCCTGGGCAAACGCGTGTCGTGTTGCAGAGGAGCCCGAGGCTTTGCAGAGGCAGCAAAAGCCCACTTTACCTGCTCGCCAGCTCTCCGGGGCTTAGTGTTTAATTCAGCCTTCTCTTTCATGTCCTTTGGTGATGTTGCACCCCAATCCTGCAGACATTCCGCGCCTTTCCTTGAGTGCTCTGACAGCCACTTCCCTTCTGCTCCAACAGCCTGCTGAGTATTCAGAGAGATGAGTCCCCTATTTTAAACACCGCAAGAGCTGTCCCTGAGAAATCTCTGTCCCGGGAACCATTCTCAAAGCACCAGCAGGGCAGCTGCTGTTCAGCCCTCGGTCCAAAACTCTGCTCAGTTTAGTCCATTGCTCTGCTCACCTGCTCCATTCCTCTCCCTGCCAAATCCAACCCCCCACGTGTTGCCTCCCCTTGCGTGGGTACGGCAGAAGCAGCTCCCCATGGCCAGCTTCGGGCCAGGAGCTGATTTGAACAGCAAGCTCCTGAGCTGTGTCAGCTGTTACGGGCGTGCCCCGGATCATTCTGGCTGTCAATGGTCTCTGTCTCTGCCTGGAGCCAGGCACACAGACATGGCTGCTGCTTGCAGCCTGGGCTGCTTTTCCTAAGAGGGCCTGGACTTTCAGGGACATACATTCATTCCCACCCCTTTCTGGGAACCATCATTGGAATCATTGAGAGACGTTGCAGTGGACTGAAGAGCAATGCCAGTGCCTACCTTGAGAAATGCCTTTCCCTTCAGGACGTCCAAGTGCTTCTTCAGACGCCCATTGGAAGTTTCACTCTTAGTCAGGGCAGCACTCAGGACCTGAGCTTTCCCTCTCCATTCCTTCACAGCAGCACCATGCTCCAGCTCTTCTTGCATGCCTTCCCTCTCCACTTCCAAGTGCTGGGGTCCTTCCTTCTTTTTTTGAACATCAGGTGCATGCATTTTGTTTTCCTTTTCCAGATTTCTCATCTGCCCCAGGTACAATTCCCATTCATGCTGCCAAAACAAGGCAGAAAAAGGGTCACTCATTCCAGCTCTGGGTTTGCTTTCCATCCCAGATCTGGACTCCTGCCCCAGGGGCTGGCACAGACTGCCCCTCTCTCCCTGCCTCTCGGGATGCTGCAGACCTTTGCTGGGCCCCCCCTGCCTTGACACAGTGTCTTTCCCAGCTCACCCAGCCCATCTCAGCATCCTTTCTGCTCTTCCCCGACCTCTTGCAGCTCCACTCGAGTGCTCCTTTGGGGAGGAGCTGCCAGAACTGCAGACAGCATTTCAATCCTCCCTAAGCACGATTTAGGCAGCGCCGTGAGGATGTGCTCCCCATCAGGGAGAAAGGGAAGAGTAAACAAACTCGACATTTCATTCCCTGCGTTTGGAGTAACAGGAGTGGTTTTCAACCTCTCCTGTGTGGAGTTTCCCTGGCTCCATCCCCGAGAGCCCCACTGTCCTCTCTTGAAGCAGCAATGGCCAGATCAGTCTGTCATTCTCTGCTGGCACTCAGGACAAGTTCTCCCCTTGCAGGGACACGTCCTTATCTGGATCAGCACTTTGCTTTTCTCTCTTTTCTCCCCACTGGCTGCTCTCAGATGGCCAAGGCCAAACACCTTTCTATTAACAGAAAACTTGGTCTTCTCCCCCCTTGTCCCAGGGCCAGATATTTAGAAATCTGAACATGGGTTTGGACACGAGGAATTGCCCAAACCATGCAATGGCCATAAAGACAAGTGTGGACATTGAGAACTAAAGCCACTCGGGAACAAAACTCCAGCATGGAGGAAAATCAGCAGCCTCAACCCTAACTGGGCTTGACAGGATGACGTCATGTTTCCCTCCTTCTTCAGAAGAATGCAATCAGAAAATCTAAACTGGAAGAAGGTGCTCCTTAGAAACATTAACACAAGGTCTAAACATAGGTAAGAAATGGCCCTTTGTGGCATCAGTTGGGACCCAGGAGAAAATGGAGGAAACATCGGAGGCAGCAGCAGACACCAGATCCAGCCTTGGCCTCAGGGTGCAGCAGCAGCCCCGGGCAGGACACGGCAGCAGTGGAGGCTGCTGGGAGCAGACAGCAGTCGGGGCCTCCAAGCCGAAGGTGGTGTTGCGTGCCCCCGGAGAAGAGGATGCCAGGGCACAGGCTACCTGCATGTTGAGCTCTTGCAGTTCCCTTCTGTGCTCGGAGTGGAGCAGCTTGGCCTCCTGAAGAGCAGAATGAAGGTGACGCACCTGGTTATTCAGCACCAGCTTCTTCTCTTCTTCTGTTCTGAGGCACAGATCCTTTTCCTCCAGAGACAGAATCAGCCTAGAAGAGAAGCATGCAATTCATTACTAAATGGTGCCGCATTTTATAAACTCGGAGCACTTGCACCACCTCAGGGAAAACTGCTCTGTCTGATGGAGTTTGTCTAAACAACTTGGCTGTTTGTTGCCCCTGCGCTCACAGCCCAGCATGTGCCCACTCTGCTTTTATTCATGAAAGAATGGGGAGTTCCTGCCTACACGACCTGCCTTCTTCTTAAGGTGGGAATGTGAATACAGACCTAACAAAGCCTTGCAGTGAAGACAGTAGGGGAGAGGAACAATTCTCTTCTGACTAACCAGGCTCCAAGGGCAGAAGCTTTGGTCAACACGGAAGAGACATTTTCCTTGCCCCATCTTGTATATCCAGGTAGGAAAATCAGCACCCGACAGCCAGGGGATCTCTGGCAAGTTCCCTAAGATTTACCAGCACCCATCCTTCTTTCAGCTGGAGAGAAACAAAGGCCAACAGCAGAAGTGGCGACAGAGGCTTGGAGCACAACCTGATGGAAGATGCAGAAACCTCCAGGCGAGCAAGAGTGCCCTGCCCTTTCTTTCTCTTCTGCTTGCAAGAAGAATCCTGCAACACTGAAGAGTGGCAGGACTTGAGCAGCTGGAGGAGCCCCCTAACCTTGGTCTTGTTTCTTGCATTCTATGCACAGTCAGTAACGCCTGTGCACTGTGGAGGCTGGCAGGGACCCTGCTCGACCCTTTCCAGGCACCCAGGGCCATTGGATGAGGAACGATGCAACAGAGACCTTCTTGTTTCTTGGCTGCCTCCGAGGAGAATCTGCCTTAGATCAGAAATCAGGGCCTTAAGATGGTTCTGCCAAGCAAAGGCATCACGATGCCAGAGCTGATCCGGATCTCAAAAACTTCAGGGACCCAAGGTGGAGCTGATGGATGTGTCCAGCCCCTTACGTTGCAGCTGGGACAGTGTTAACACACCCACCTAACAACACAACACCTCCCCAGAGGGAAAGAGCTACCCCAAAAGCCTTTGTCTTCGGAGAAAACTGTATCGGAAGGCTTAAAAAAAGAAGAAAATGAAACACAACATCCAGAAAACGAGACGTACCTGCAGGGAGAGTTCAGAACTCTGCCACTTAGGAAATGCTGCCAGAGCCCCTGGCAGGTGCAAAGAGGGAATCCGTTCCTCACAATGCAGAGTCCCACAGGCTTTCATTTACCTGGCGTTTTCCCTCTCTAGGGCGTTCAAGGAAGTCTGACATTCTGAATTTTGGCGCGCTACATCTTCCCATTGATTCCTTTCCCTGTCCAGCTTCTGCAGTTTCCCTTGCAGCTCCTTGTTCTGATTTTCTGCCTCCTCCAGCATCTTCCAGATATGCTGCGCCTCCAGCGCTTTCTGAACGGACTGCTCCTGGGCATCCCTCACATCTTGCTGAGCTCTCTGGACAATGGTTTCCTGCCACTCCCTGGAGGCTGCCAGCTGAGATGTCAACTCTCCCACCTCAAGTCAAAGAGAACAAAGCAGTCAGAGGCTACAGCCACAGCCTGTCACTGTCAGCCACAGCAGAGGCTGTGAGGAATGGCAGAGGCCAACTTTGCATTCCTCCCTGTTCTGAGAGGACCAGATTTGCAATGGATATGGACAAATTATTTCAAAACTCAAGTGGCTCATGAAGGCCACCCGAAAAAGCTCCGCACAACCAAGGCTAGCAGGAAGAGGCCGGCAGAAATCCGTGCTGATGGTTGTCCAAGGCCTTGGGTCCATTGGCCCTACGGATATTGGCATTTGGGCACTGCTCCTGCCAAGGCCTCTTGGATATTGGCCCTGCAGCCACCAGTAGGCCCCAGTGTAAACCAGCAAGTGCCTGCCTCCCTTGCAGCCCTAATGTCTCCCTGCATCTTCCAGTAATGCCCAGTATAAACCAGGACTGACCAGTATAGATCGGCAACCATCCCCCTATCAGCCCAAAAGCCTTCTTGCACTCACCAGCATGGCCCACTACAAACCTGTAGGGACCAGGAAGGCCCAGCAACCATGCCCCTTTTCCAGCCCGAAAACCAGCCTGCACCCACTAACAGAAACTAGTATGCATCTGCATCCATCCCCCTTCCCAGCTCTAGACGCCCATACAGACACCAGTGTGAATCAGTAACCACCCACCTACCAGGCATCAATCACCCTTCCCCGAGCCCAGTAAACTGGTATGGTCCAGTATGAACCAATATACAATGTCCCTTTCCCCTCTAAGCCCCGTGCAGCCACCAGGATGGACCAGTCCAGCCCAGAGCTCACTTGGGGGGGCCTCGACCTGAAGGGGCAGGGGGGTAGGCGTGCGGGGTGATGGGGCGGCGGGGGGGGGGGGTGGGTAGGAGCTCCTCCACCTGGCGAGTAGAAAGCAGTATAAACCACTCCGGACTGGGGCAGGTGGGGAAAATTCAGAGTCACAAGGAGCCACCGGCAGAGAGGCAGCGGAGAGCCGGGAGCGACGGCTGACGCTGCGGCGCGGGAGAAGTTCCCGCCTCAGCTGAACTCCCTCCTCGTTGATTGACAAGTGGGGGCCGGCTCGCGCCCAAACGGCGGGCGGGGAAAAGTCCCCTCAGGGATTGGCTGGGCGGGGCGGGGGCAGGGCGCGAGCTCTTCCCGCCTCAGCCCAAGTCCCCTCAGGGACTGGCTGGGCGGGTACCCAAAACGATTGAAAAAGGGCCGAAACCTCCTGGAAATGTCAACAAAACTGAGGAAAATGGCATAAATTTGAATAAGTAGGAAAGATTTAAGGCTATCTTGAAGTTACATTGAAGCAATGGAGGGTGGGAAAGGCAGATTGTGCACAAAAATGTGTCAAAACCAAGGAAAAGCTCCAAAAGCCCTTCAAAAATCCCCTGAAATTAAGTAGAACTGAGTAGAAACATTATAAATACGAATAAATAAAAAGAAATTAAAGGCCTATTTGGCATATATTAAATGGGGAGGTGTAAAATGGGACTTTGGGTGCTAAAATGTCACAAGGAAGCGCTACAAACCCCCAAGCACCAAATTGCCCTCATGCCTGGACTGGCTGCCCAGCAGCTCGAGTAGAAGAGTCCTCGACTTGCTCAGGGAAGCAGCAGCAGCCCTCCTGCTGAGGCACAGCCTGTGGAGAAAGGGGACAGTGGCCCCAGTGTGTGCTTGGGCTATCAGAGCTGGGTTGATAAATCCTGTCAGAAGTCTCTCTACTACGCCTGTGATGGCTGAGGGTATGTGGGAAGGCTTTGCCAGCCATGAACTGGACTTGTGTATCATCTGAGCTATGTTCAGGGTCATTCTGGGAGCCTCTTCCTTTCCCCTTCCCCAAGGGCAGAGTGTTGGTGAGGGCTGGACTTGGAGGCTGTGTCTGCCCCGACAGCCGCTACCGTGGGGCTGCAGATGCTCCTGCCAGCGCGGGCTTGTCTGAGCCGGTCCTCGTGCCTCAGTCACAGCTGGCCTGAGACCGACAGCACTGGCAGAACTACACTGAGAGCTGTGCAAGGAGCAGGCAGGAGCTGTCAGACCTTCACCAGGAGCACAGCTTTGCGGCTGTGCTCAAGGAGCCCAAAGCTGCTGTGCTGGAAGCAGGGATTCGAAGCTGCATCACTCTCTGCACCTTCACTTGGCAGTGACATCCCTGGACCGTCAGTCTCTGCAGAGACAGGCCCTGGAGAAGGCAGGTGCAGCTCTTCTCTTCCCCCGCGGAGGATTTGTGCCCTGCTCAGAAACCAGTTCCCATCCAATGGGGCACAAAAATCTTCCCGAGGACACGGACCAATGCTCTTTAAGATGAGGGTGAAAAATACCTGCCAAAACTTTCCCAAGCAGCCCCATTTGGTTCTTGAAGATCTGTTCCAAGCAAGGAATGTTTGATGTAAGAGCAAGACTTTTCTTCTGCCTACAAGACCTATTGATATATTGCCAAATAGAGAGCAGAGAAAAAAAAATACACTCGTGGCTGTCTCCGGATCCTTAATCTATTTGATGAGCCTTAAACACTGCGACTCAGCATTTCTCTGTAGCAATTTGAAAGGACCCTGAAACACCATTTTGCCTCTTTGTGTGGCTGTTCTAAACGCAACGCTTTACTTTCCATGAACGTTTGTAAGCACCAAGAACCTTTTGAGGATTTTTTCGTCCATCTCCCCTTTGACAGGGAAGACAGAAGAACTCCTGCGACTCAGGAACTAAGCGCATCCCTAAAGAGAATGCTGAGCCTTAAAACCGATGCTGTCTGGAGCAGCAACTTTGAACTCATGGTATGAGCCAGGTCCCTGCCCAGCTGCCCAGCAGCAGGGCTGTGGGGACGCAGGGGTGGCGGTGCAGCTGCCGGGGCCAGCTGGGAGCTGGGATGGGGGCAGAGCCAGGGGAGGGCCTCTCCAACAGCCCCTGGAATGTTGGGCTTTGCACCCTAGCAACCGTCAACCGCCCGTGGAATGTTGGTGATGTTCTGCCCTCGCTCCAAAACTCTGCTCAGTTTAGTCCATCGCTCTGCTCACCTGCTCCATATTCCTTTCCACTCCAAATCCAACCCACCACGTGATGCCTCCCCTTGCGTGGGCACGGCAGAAGCTTTGGGCAAGGAGCTGATCTGAACAGCAAGCTCCTGCGCAGCCAGCCCACGGGCAGGGAGCAAACTCTCCCTCTGCCAAACTTCCGAGCATTCCACACAGGAGCAGAGCACAATGTGGGCAACAAAGCCCAGTGGCAGAATGAGCCTTCAAGCACTGCTGAGGCCTTGAAACTCCTCCAACTCTTCTTTGCTGACACCACAGCCTTGTGGCTGCGGGGCTGGCTGCCGGCAGAGAGGCAGCTGCTCCCGCCTCCTCTCGCTTTGCAGCGGACACAGGCACAGCAGCTCCGGCACGGAGCTCTCTGTCCGCGCGGGAGCGGAGGTGATGCCAGCCCTGGGAGCAGCGCTCAGGGCTCACCTGGCCTGGGCAACACAGCTCGGCTCACAGCTGCTCCTCTGCTTTCTGACAGACATGTGCTTTGCCAAGGGCTGTGTTCCTCCCACCAAGGAGGAGTCTGTTCTCACCTGTCCAGAAGTCAACCTGCTGTGCTGGGCAGACTGGGGGACATCCAACCTCATGCTGTCCGAGATGTCAAATGTCCCAAATATTTTCTTGACACTCCTCCCTTCTTGTTGCACCTGCACGTTGGATAGGAGAAAAGGTTAGAGAAACCTGTCCGCAAACACGGAGCAAAAGGACCTCTGGACATGCAGGCAAGGACATCTCTGCTCAGAGACCCTGAATTGCTGCAGACAACACTGGGGCCAAAAAGCTCTTGCTGGGGGCTGCGCAAGAGAGGCCAGTGCGTGTCTGGAGACACGGGGCCAGGGAGGGAGGCAGCGGAGCGCAGGTGCCTTTGTGAAAGCCATGGGCTGCCACAAGGGAGAGAACAAAGCAAGGGTTGCGCCCACAGCAGGGACAGGGAGAGGGAAGGAAACAAGCAGAGGACTCCAAAGCGCTGCCTGGGCAAACGCGTGTCGTGTTGCAGAGGAGCCCGAGGCTTTGCAGAGGCAGCAAAAGCCCACTTTACCTGCTCGCCAGCTCTCCGGGGCTTAGTGTTTAATTCAGCCTTCTCTTTCATGTCCTTTGGTGATGTTGCACCCCAATCCTGCAGACATTCCGCGCCTTTCCTTGAGTGCTCTGACAGCCACTTCCCTTCTGCTCCAACAGCCTGCTGAGTATTCAGAGAGATGAGTCCCCTATTTTAAACACCGCAAGAGCTGTCCCTGAGAAATCTCTGTCCCGGGAACCATTCTCAAAGCACCAGCAGGGCAGCTGCTGTTCAGCCCTCGGTCCAAAACTCTGCTCAGTTTAGTCCATTGCTCTGCTCACCTGCTCCATTCCTCTCCCTGCCAAATCCAACCCCCCACGTGTTGCCTCCCCTTGCGTGGGTACGGCAGAAGCAGCTCCCCATGGCCAGCTTCGGGCCAGGAGCTGATTTGAACAGCAAGCTCCTGAGCTGTGTCAGCTGTTACGGGCGTGCCCCGGATCATTCTGGCTGTCAATGGTCTCTGTCTCTGCCTGGAGCCAGGCACACAGACATGGCTGCTGCTTGCAGCCTGGGCTGCTTTTCCTAAGAGGGCCTGGACTTTCAGGGACATACATTCATTCCCACCCCTTTCTGGGAACCATCATTGGAATCATTGAGAGACGTTGCAGTGGACTGAAGAGCAATGCCAGTGCCTACCTTGAGAAATGCCTTTCCCTTCAGGACGTCCAAGTGCTTCTTCAGATGCCCATTGGAAGTTTCACTCTTAGTCAGGGCAGCACTCAGGACCTGAGCTTTCCCTCTCCATTCCTTCACAGCAGCACCATGCTCCAGCTCTTCTTGCATGCCTTCCCTCTCCACTTCCAAGTGCTGGGGTCCTTCCTTCTTTTTTTGAACATCAGGTGCATGCATTTTGTTTTCCTTTTCCAGATTTCTCATCTGCCCCAGGTACAATTCCCATTCATGCTGCCAAAACAAGGCAGAAAAAGGGTCACTCATTCCAGCTCTGGGTTTGCTTTCCATCCCAGATCTGGACTCCTGCCCCAGGGGCTGGCACAGACTGCCCCTCTCTCCCTGCCTCTCGGGATGCTGCAGACCTTTGCTGGGCCCCCCCTGCCTTGACACAGTGTCTTTCCCAGCTCACCCAGCCCATCTCAGCATCCTTTCTGCTCTTCCCCGACCTCTTGCAGCTCCACTCGAGTGCTCCTTTGGGGAGGAGCTGCCAAAACTGCAGACAGCATTTCAATCCTCCCTAAGCACGATTTAGGCAGCGCCGTGAGGATGTGCTCCCCATCAGGGAGAAAGGGAAGAGTAAACAAACTCGACATTTCATTCCCTGCGTTTGGAGTAACAGGAGTGGTTTTCAACCTCTCCTGTGTGGAGTTTCCCTGGCTCCATCCCCGAGAGCCCCACTGTCCTCTCTTGAAGCAGCAATGGCCAGATCAGTCTGTCATTCTCTGCTGGCACTCAGGACAAGTTCTCCCCTTGCAGGGACACGTCCTTATCTGGATCAGCACTTTGCTTTTCTCTCTTTTCTCCCCACTGGCTGCTCTCAGATGGCCAAGGCCAAACACCTTTCTATTAACAGAAAACTTGGTCTTCTCCCCCCTTGTCCCAGGGCCAGATATTTAGAAATCTGAACATGGGTTTGGACACGAGGAATTGCCCAAACCATGCAATGGCCATAAAGACAAGTGTGGACATTGAGAACTAAAGCCACTCGGGAACAAAACTCCAGCATGGAGGAAAATCAGCAGCCTCAACCCTAACTGGGCTTGACAGGATGACGTCATGTTTCCCTCCTTCTTCAGAAGAATGCAATCAGAAAATCTAAACTGGAAGAAGGTGCTCCTTAGAAACATTAACACAAGGTCTAAACATAGGTAAGAAATGGCCCTTTGTGGCATCAGTTGGGACCCAGGAGAAAATGGAGGAAACATCGGAGGCAGCAGCAGACACCAGATCCAGCCTTGGCCTCAGGGTGCAGCAGCAGCCCCGGGCAGGACACGGCAGCAGTGGAGGCTGCTGGGAGCAGACAGCAGTCGGGGCCTCCAAGCCGAAGGTGGTGTTGCGTGCCCCCGGAGAAGAGGATGCCAGGGCACAGGCTACCTGCATGTTGAGCTCTTGCAGTTCCCTTCTGTGCTCGGAGTGGAGCAGCTTGGCCTCCTGAAGAGCAGAATGAAGGTGACGCACCTGGTTATTCAGCACCAGCTTCTTCTCTTCTTCTGTTCTGAGGCACAGATCCTTTTCCTCCAGAGACAGAATCAGCCTAGAAGAGAAGCATGCAATTCATTACTAAATGGTGCCGCATTTTATAAACTCGGAGCACTTGCACCACCTCAGGGAAAACTGCTCTGTCTGATGGAGTTTGTCTAAACAACTTGGCTGTTTGTTGCCCCTGCGCTCACAGCCCAGCATGTGCCCACTCTGCTTTTATTCATGAAAGAATGGGGAGTTCCTGCCTACACGACCTGCCTTCTTCTTAAGGTGGGAATGTGAATACAGACCTAACAAAGCCTTGCAGTGAAGACAGTAGGGGAGAGGAACAATTCTCTTCTGACTAACCAGGCTCCAAGGGCAGAAGCTTTGGTCAACACGGAAGAGACATTTTCCTTGCCCCATCTTGTATATCCAGGTAGGAAAATCAGCACCCGACAGCCAGGGGATCTCTGGCAAGTTCCCTAAGATTTACCAGCACCCATCCTTCTTTCAGCTGGAGAGAAACAAAGGCCAACAGCAGAAGTGGCGACAGAGGCTTGGAGCACAACCTGATGGAAGATGCAGAAACCTCCAGGCGAGCAAGAGTGCCCTGCCCTTTCTTTCTCTTCTGCTTGCAAGAAGAATCCTGCAACACTGAAGAGTGGCAGGACTTGAGCAGCTGGAGGAGCCCCCTAACCTTGGTCTTGTTTCTTGCATTCTATGCACAGTCAGTAATGCCTGTGCACTGTGGAGGCTGGCAGGGACCCTGCTCGACCCTTTCCAGGCACCCAGGGCCATTGGATGAGGAACGATGCAACAGAGACCTTCTTGTTTCTTGGCTGCCTCCGAGGAGAATCTGCCTTAGATCAGAAATCAGGGCCTTAAGATGGTTCTGCCAAGCAAAGGCATCACGATGCCAGAGCTGATCCGGATCTCAAAAACTTCAGGGACCCAAGGTGGAGCTGATGGATGTGTCCAGCCCCTTACGTTGCAGCTGGGACAGTGTTAACACACCCACCTAACAACACAACACCTCCCCAGAGGGAAAGAGCTACCCCAAAAGCCTTTGTCTTCGGAGAAAACTGTATCGGAAGGCTTAAAAAAGAAGAAAATGAAACACAACATCCAGAAAACGAGACGTACCTGCAGGGAGAGTTCAGAACTCTGCCACTTAGGAAATGCTGCCAGAGCCCCTGGCAGGTGCAAAGAGGGAATCCGTTCCTCACAATGCAGAGTCCCACAGGCTTTCATTTACCTGGCGTTTTCCCTCTCTAGGGCGTTCAAGGAAGTCTGACATTCTGAATTTTGGCGCGCTACATCTTCCCATTGATTCCTTTCCCTGTCCAGCTTCTGCAGTTTCCCTTGCAGCTCCTTGTTCTGATTTTCTGCCTCCTCCAGCATCTTCCAGATATGCTGCACCTCCAGCGCTTTCTGAACGGACTGCTCCTGGGCATCCCTCACATCTTGCTGAGCTCTCTGGACAATGGTTTCCTGCCACTCCCTGGAGGCTGCCAGCTGAGATGTCAACTCTCCCACCTCAAGTCAAAGAGAACAAAGCAGTCAGAGGCTACAGCCACAGCCTGTCACTGTCAGCCACAGCAGAGGCTGTGAGGAATGGCAGAGGCCAACTTTGCATTCCTCCCTGTTCTGAGAGGACCAGATTTGCAATGGATATGGACAAATTATTTCAAAACTCAAGTGGCTCATGAAGGCCACCCGAAAAAGCTCCGCACAACCAAGGCTAGCAGGAAGAGGCCGGCAGAAATCCGTGCTGATGGTTGTCCAAGGCCTTGGGTCCATTGGCCCTACGGATATTGGCATTTGGGCACTGCTCCTGCCAAGGCCTCTTGGATATTGGCCCTGCAGCCACCAGTAGGCCCCAGTGTAAACCAGCAAGTGCCTGCCTCCCTTGCAGCCCTAATGTCTCCCTGCATCTTCCAGTAATGCCCAGTATAAACCAGGACTGACCAGTATAGATCGGCAACCATCCCCCTATCAGCCCAAAAGCCTTCTTGCACTCACCAGCATGGCCCACTACAAACCTGTAGGGACCAGGAAGGCCCAGCAACCATGCCCCTTTTCCAGCCCGAAAACCAGCCTGCACCCACTAACAGAAACTAGTATGCATCTGCATCCATCCCCCTTCCCAGCTCTAGACGCCCATACAGACACCAGTGTGAATCAGTAACCACCCACCTACCAGGCATCAATCACCCTTCCCCGAGCCCAGTAAACTGGTATGGTCCAGTATGAACCAATATACAATGTCCCTTTCCCCTCTAAGCCCCGTGCAGCCACCAGGATGGACCAGTCCAGCCCAGAGCTCACTTGGGGGGGCCTCGACCTGAAGGGGCAGGGGGGTAGGCGTGCGGGGTGATGGGGCGGCGGGGGGGGGCGGTGGGTAGGAGCTCCTCCACCTGGCGAGTAGAAAGCAGTATAAACCACTCCGGACTGGGGCAGGTGGGGAAAATTCAGAGTCACAAGGAGCCACCGGCAGAGAGGCAGCGGAGAGCCGGGAGCGACGGCTGACGCTGCGGCGCGGGAGAAGTTCCCGCCTCAGCTGAACTCCCTCCTCGTTGATTGACAAGTGGGGGCCGGCTCGCGCCCAAACGGCGGGCGGGGAAAAGTCCCCTCAGGGATTGGCTGGGCGGGGCGGGGGCAGGGCGCGAGCTCTTCCCGCCTCAGCCCAAGTCCCCTCAGGGACTGGCTGGGCGGGTACCCAAAACGATTAAAAAAGGGCCGAAACCTCCTGGAAATGTCAACAAAACTGAGGAAAATGGCATAAATTTGAATAAGTAGGAAAGATTTAAGGCTATCTTGAAGTTACATTGAAGCAATGGAGGGTGGGAAAGGCAGATTGTGCACAAAAATGTGTCAAAACCAAGGAAAAGCTCCAAAAGCCCTTCAAAAATCCCCTGAAATTAAGTAGAACTGAGTAGAAACATTATAAATACGAATAAATAAAAAGAAATTAAAGGCCTATTTGGCATATATTAAATGGGGAGGTGTAAAATGGGACTTTGGGTGCTAAAATGTCACAAGGAAGCGCTACAAACCCCCAAGCACCAAATTGCCCTCATGCCTGGACTGGCTGCCCAGCAGCTCGAGTAGAAGAGTCCTCGACTTGCTCAGGGAAGCAGCAGCAGCCCTCCTGCTGAGGCACAGCCTGTGGAGAAAGGGGACAGTGGCCCCAGTGTGTGCTTGGGCTATCAGAGCTGGGTTGATAAATCCTGTCAGAAGTCTCTCTACTACGCCTGTGATGGCTGAGGGTATGTGGGAAGGCTTTGCCAGCCATGAACTGGACTTGTGTATCATCTGAGCTATGTTCAGGGTCATTCTGGGAGCCTCTTCCTTTCCCCTTCCCCAAGGGCAGAGTGTTGGTGAGGGCTGGACTTGGAGGCTGTGTCTGCCCCGACAGCCGCTACCGTGGGGCTGCAGATGCTCCTGCCAGCGCGGGCTTGTCTGAGCCGGTCCTCGTGCCTCAGTCACAGCTGGCCTGAGACCGACAGCACTGGCAGAACTACACTGAGAGCTGTGCAAGGAGCAGGCAGGAGCTGTCAGACCTTCACCAGGAGCACAGCTTTGCGGCTGTGCTCAAGGAGCCCAAAGCTGCTGTGCTGGAAGCAGGGATTCGAAGCTGCATCACTCTCTGCACCTTCACTTGGCAGTGACATCCCTGGACCGTCAGTCTCTGCAGAGACAGGCCCTGGAGAAGGCAGGTGCAGCTCTTCTCTTCCCCCGCGGAGGATTTGTGCCCTGCTCAGAAACCAGTTCCCATCCAATGGGGCACAAAAATCTTCCCGAGGACACGGACCAATGCTCTTTAAGATGAGGGTGAAAAATACCTGCCAAAACTTTCCCAAGCAGCCCCATTTGGTTCTTGAAGATCTGTTCCAAGCAAGGAATGTTTGATGTAAGAGCAAGACTTTTCTTCTGCCTACAAGACCTATTGATATATTGCCAAATAGAGAGCAGAGAAAAAAAAATACACTCGTGGCTGTCTCCGGATCCTTAATCTATTTGATGAGCCTTAAACACTGCGACTCAGCATTTCTCTGTAGCAATTTGAAAGGACCCTGAAACACCATTTTGCCTCTTTGTGTGGCTGTTCTAAACGCAACGCTTTACTTTCCATGAACGTTTGTAAGCACCAAGAACCTTTTGAGGATTTTTTCGTCCATCTCCCCTTTGACAGGGAAGACAGAAGAACTCCTGCGACTCAGGAACTAAGCACATCCCTAAAGAGAATGCTGAGCCTTAAAACCGATGCTGTCTGGAGCAGCAACTTTGAACTCATGGTATGAGCCAGGTCCCTGCCCAGCTGCCCAGCAGCAGGGCTGTGGGGACGCAGGGGTGGCGGTGCAGCTGCCGGGGCCAGCTGGGAGCTGGGATGGGGGCAGAGCCAGGGGAGGGCCTCTCCAACAGCCCCTGGAATGTTGGGCTTTGCACCCTAGCAACCGTCAACCGCCCGTGGAATGTTGGTGATGTTCTGCCCTCGCTCCAAAACTCTGCTCAGTTTAGTCCATCGCTCTGCTCACCTGCTCCATATTCCTTTCCACTCCAAATCCAACCCACCACGTGATGCCTCCCCTTGCGTGGGCACGGCAGAAGCTTTGGGCAAGGAGCTGATCTGAACAGCAAGCTCCTGCGCAGCCAGCCCACGGGCAGGGAGCAAACTCTCCCTCTGCCAAACTTCCGAGCATTCCACACAGGAGCAGAGCACAATGTGGGCAACAAAGCCCAGTGGCAGAATGAGCCTTCAAGCACTGCTGAGGCCTTGAAACTCCTCCAACTCTTCTTTGCTGACACCACAGCCTTGTGGCTGCGGGGCTGGCTGCCGGCAGAGAGGCAGCTGCTCCCGCCTCCTCTCGCTTTGCAGCGGACACAGGCACAGCAGCTCCGGCACGGAGCTCTCTGTCCGCGCGGGAGCGGAGGTGATGCCAGCCCTGGGAGCAGCGCTCAGGGCTCACCTGGCCTGGGCAACACAGCTCGGCTCACAGCTGCTCCTCTGCTTTCTGACAGACATGTGCTTTGCCAAGGGCTGTGTTCCTCCCACCAAGGAGGAGTCTGTTCTCACCTGTCCAGAAGTCAACCTGCTGTGCTGGGCAGACTGGGGGACATCCAACCTCATGCTGTCCGAGATGTCAAATGTCCCAAATATTTTCTTGACACTCCTCCCTTCTTGTTGCACCTGCACGTTGGATGGGAGAAAAGGTTAGAGAAACCTGTCCGCAAACACGGAGCAAAAGGACCTCTGGACATGCAGGCAAGGACATCTCTGCTCAGAGACCCTGAATTGCTGCAGACAACACTGGGGCCAAAAAGCTCTTGCTGGGGGCTGCGCAAGAGAGGCCAGTGCGTGTCTGGAGACACGGGGCCAGGGAGGGAGGCAGCGGAGCGCAGGTGCCTTTGTGAAAGCCATGGGCTGCCACAAGGGAGAGAACAAAGCAAGGGTTGCGCCCACAGCAGGGACAGGGAGAGGGAAGGAAACAAGCAGAGGACTCCAAAGCGCTGCCTGGGCAAACGCGTGTCGTGTTGCAGAGGAGCCCGAGGCTTTGCAGAGGCAGCAAAAGCCCACTTTACCTGCTCGCCAGCTCTCCGGGGCTTAGTGTTTAATTCAGCCTTCTCTTTCATGTCCTTTGGTGATGTTGCACCCCAATCCTGCAGACATTCCGCGCCTTTCCTTGAGTGCTCTGACAGCCACTTCCCTTCTGCTCCAACAGCCTGCTGAGTATTCAGAGAGATGAGTCCCCTATTTTAAACACCGCAAGAGCTGTCCCTGAGAAATCTCTGTCCCGGGAACCATTCTCAAAGCACCAGCAGGGCAGCTGCTGTTCAGCCCTCGGTCCAAAACTCTGCTCAGTTTAGTCCATTGCTCTGCTCACCTGCTCCATTCCTCTCCCTGCCAAATCCAACCCCCCACGTGTTGCCTCCCCTTGCGTGGGTACGGCAGAAGCAGCTCCCCATGGCCAGCTTCGGGCCAGGAGCTGATTTGAACAGCAAGCTCCTGAGCTGTGTCAGCTGTTACGGGCGTGCCCCGGATCATTCTGGCTGTCAATGGTCTCTGTCTCTGCCTGGAGCCAGGCACACAGACATGGCTGCTGCTTGCAGCCTGGGCTGCTTTTCCTAAGAGGGCCTGGACTTTCAGGGACATACATTCATTCCCACCCCTTTCTGGGAACCATCATTGGAATCATTGAGAGACGTTGCAGTGGACTGAAGAGCAATGCCAGTGCCTACCTTGAGAAATGCCTTTCCCTTCAGGACGTCCAAGTGCTTCTTCAGACGCCCATTGGAAGTTTCACTCTTAGTCAGGGCAGCACTCAGGACCTGAGCTTTCCCTCTCCATTCCTTCACAGCAGCACCATGCTCCAGCTCTTCTTGCATGCCTTCCCTCTCCACTTCCAAGTGCTGGGGTCCTTCCTTCTTTTTTTGAACATCAGGTGCATGCATTTTGTTTTCCTTTTCCAGATTTCTCATCTGCCCCAGGTACAATTCCCATTCATGCTGCCAAAACAAGGCAGAAAAAGGGTCACTCATTCCAGCTCTGGGTTTGCTTTCCATCCCAGATCTGGACTCCTGCCCCAGGGGCTGGCACAGACTGCCCCTCTCTCCCTGCCTCTCGGGATGCTGCAGACCTTTGCTGGGCCCCCCCTGCCTTGACACAGTGTCTTTCCCAGCTCACCCAGCCCATCTCAGCATCCTTTCTGCTCTTCCCCGACCTCTTGCAGCTCCACTCGAGTGCTCCTTTGGGGAGGAGCTGCCAAAACTGCAGACAGCATTTCAATCCTCCCTAAGCACGATTTAGGCAGCGCCGTGAGGATGTGCTCCCCATCAGGGAGAAAGGGAAGAGTAAACAAACTCGACATTTCATTCCCTGCGTTTGGAGTAACAGGAGTGGTTTTCAACCTCTCCTGTGTGGAGTTTCCCTGGCTCCATCCCCGAGAGCCCCACTGTCCTCTCTTGAAGCAGCAATGGCCAGATCAGTCTGTCATTCTCTGCTGGCACTCAGGACAAGTTCTCCCCTTGCAGGGACACGTCCTTATCTGGATCAGCACTTTGCTTTTCTCTCTTTTCTCCCCACTGGCTGCTCTCAGATGGCCAAGGCCAAACACCTTTCTATTAACAGAAAACTTGGTCTTCTCCCCCCTTGTCCCAGGGCCAGATATTTAGAAATCTGAACATGGGTTTGGACACGAGGAATTGCCCAAACCATGCAATGGCCATAAAGACAAGTGTGGACATTGAGAACTAAAGCCACTCGGGAACAAAACTCCAGCATGGAGGAAAATCAGCAGCCTCAACCCTAACTGGGCTTGACAGGATGACGTCATGTTTCCCTCCTTCTTCAGAAGAATGCAATCAGAAAATCTAAACTGGAAGAAGGTGCTCCTTAGAAACATTAACACAAGGTCTAAACATAGGTAAGAAATGGCCCTTTGTGGCATCAGTTGGGACCCAGGAGAAAATGGAGGAAACATCGGAGGCAGCAGCAGACACCAGATCCAGCCTTGGCCTCAGGGTGCAGCAGCAGCCCCGGGCAGGACACGGCAGCAGTGGAGGCTGCTGGGAGCAGACAGCAGTCGGGGCCTCCAAGCCGAAGGTGGTGTTGCGTGCCCCCGGAGAAGAGGATGCCAGGGCACAGGCTACCTGCATGTTGAGCTCTTGCAGTTCCCTTCTGTGCTCGGAGTGGAGCAGCTTGGCCTCCTGAAGAGCAGAATGAAGGTGACGCACCTGGTTATTCAGCACCAGCTTCTTCTCTTCTTCTGTTCTGAGGCACAGATCCTTTTCCTCCAGAGACAGAATCAGCCTAGAAGAGAAGCATGCAATTCATTACTAAATGGTGCCGCATTTTATAAACTCGGAGCACTTGCACCACCTCAGGGAAAACTGCTCTGTCTGATGGAGTTTGTCTAAACAACTTGGCTGTTTGTTGCCCCTGCGCTCACAGCCCAGCATGTGCCCACTCTGCTTTTATTCATGAAAGAATGGGGAGTTCCTGCCTACACGACCTGCCTTCTTCTTAAGGTGGGAATGTGAATACAGACCTAACAAAGCCTTGCAGTGAAGACAGTAGGGGAGAGGAACAATTCTCTTCTGACTAACCAGGCTCCAAGGGCAGAAGCTTTGGTCAACACGGAAGAGACATTTTCCTTGCCCCATCTTGTATATCCAGGTAGGAAAATCAGCACCCGACAGCCAGGGGATCTCTGGCAAGTTCCCTAAGATTTACCAGCACCCATCCTTCTTTCAGCTGGAGAGAAACAAAGGCCAACAGCAGAAGTGGCGACAGAGGCTTGGAGCACAACCTGATGGAAGATGCAGAAACCTCCAGGCGAGCAAGAGTGCCCTGCCCATTCTTTCTCTTCTGCTTGCAAGAAGAATCCTGCAACACTGAAGAGTGGCAGGACTTGAGCAGCTGGAGGAGCCCCCTAACCTTGGTCTTGTTTCTTGCATTCTATGCACAGTCAGTAATGCCTGTGCACTGTGGAGGCTGGCAGGGACCCTGCTCGACCCTTTCCAGGCACCCAGGGCCATTGGATGAGGAACGATGCAACAGAGACCTTCTTGTTTCTTGGCTGCCTCCGAGGAGAATCTGCCTTAGATCAGAAATCAGGGCCTTAAGATGGTTCTGCCAAGCAAAGGCATCACGATGCCAGAGCTGATCCGGATCTCAAAAACTTCAGGGACCCAAGGTGGAGCTGATGGATGTGTCCAGCCCCTTACGTTGCAGCTGGGACAGTGTTAACACACCCACCTAACAACACAACACCTCCCCAGAGGGAAAGAGCTACCCCAAAAGCCTTTGTCTTCGGAGAAAAGTGTATCGGAAGGCTTAAAAAAGAAGAAAATGAAACACAACATCCAGAAAACGAGACGTACCTGCAGGGAGAGTTCAGAACTCTGCCACTTAGGAAATGCTGCCAGAGCCCCTGGCAGGTGCAAAGAGGGAATCCGTTCCTCACAATGCAGAGTCCCACAGGCTTTCATTTACCTGGCGTTTTCCCTCTCTAGGGCGTTCAAGGAAGTCTGACATTCTGAATTTTGGCGCGCTACATCTTCCCATTGATTCCTTTCCCTGTCCAGCTTCTGCAGTTTCCCTTGCAGCTCCTTGTTCTGATTTTCTGCCTCCTCCAGCATCTTCCAGATATGCTGCACCTCCAGCGCTTTCTGAACGGACTGCTCCTGGGCATCCCTCACATCTTGCTGAGCTCTCTGGACAATGGTTTCCTGCCACTCCCTGGAGGCTGCCAGCTGAGATGTCAACTCTCCCACCTCAAGTCAAAGAGAACAAAGCAGTCAGAGGCTACAGCCACAGCCTGTCACTGTCAGCCACAGCAGAGGCTGTGAGGAATGGCAAAGGCCAACTTTGCATTCCTCCCTGTTCTGAGAGGACCAGATTTGCAATGGATATGGACAAATTATTTCAAAACTCAAGTGGCTCATGAAGGCCACCCGAAAAAGCTCCGCACAACCAAGGCTAGCAGGAAGAGGCCGGCAGAAATCCGTGCTGATGGTTGTCCAAGGCCTTGGGTCCATTGGCCCTACGGATATTGGCATTTGGGCACTGCTCCTGCCAAGGCCTCTTGGATATTGGCCCTGCAGCCACCAGTAGGCCCCAGTGTAAACCAGCAAGTGCCTGCCTCCCTTGCAGCCCTAATGTCTCCCTGCATCTTCCAGTAATGCCCAGTATAAACCAGGACTGACCAGTATAGATCGGCAACCATCCCCCTATCAGCCCAAAAGCCTTCTTGCACTCACCAGCATGGCCCACTACAAACCTGTAGGGACCAGGAAGGCCCAGCAACCATGCCCCTTTTCCAGCCCGAAAACCAGCCTGCACCCACTAACAGAAACTAGTATGCATCTGCATCCATCCCCCTTCCCAGCTCTAGACGCCCATACAGACACCAGTGTGAATCAGTAACCACCCACCTACCAGGCATCAATCACCCTTCCCCGAGCCCAGTAAACTGGTATGGTCCAGTATGAACCAATATACAATGTCCCTTTCCCCTCTAAGCCCCGTGCAGCCACCAGGATGGACCAGTCCAGCCCAGAGCTCACTTGGGGGGGCCTCGACCTGAAGGGGCAGGGGGGTAGGCGTGCGGGGTGATGGGGCGGCGGGGGGGGGGGGTGGGTAGGAGCTCCTCCACCTGGCGAGTAGAAAGCAGTATAAACCACTCCGGACTGGGGCAGGTGGGGAAAATTCAGAGTCACAAGGAGCCACCGGCAGAGAGGCAGCGGAGAGCCGGGAGCGACGGCTGACGCTGCGGCGCGGGAGAAGTTCCCGCCTCAGCTGAACTCCCTCCTCGTTGATTGACAAGTGGGGGCCGGCTCGCGCCCAAACGGCGGGCGGGGAAAAGTCCCCTCAGGGATTGGCTGGGCGGGGCGGGGGCAGGGCGCGAGCTCTTCCCGCCTCAGCCCAAGTCCCCTCAGGGACTGGCTGGGCGGGTACCCAAAACGATTGAAAAAGGGCCGAAACCTCCTGGAAATGTCAACAAAACTGAGGAAAATGGCATAAATTTGAATAAGTAGGAAAGATTTAAGGCTATCTTGAAGTTACATTGAAGCAATGGAGGGTGGGAAAGGCAGATTGTGCACAAAAATGTGTCAAAACCAAGGAAAAGCTCCAAAAGCCCTTCAAAAATCCCCTGAAATTAAGTAGAACTGAGTAGAAACATTATAAATACGAATAAATAAAAAGAAATTAAAGGCCTATTTGGCATATATTAAATGGGGAGGTGTAAAATGGGACTTTGGGTGCTAAAATGTCACAAGGAAGCGCTACAAACCCCCAAGCACCAAATTGCCCTCATGCCTGGACTGGCTGCCCAGCAGCTCGAGTAGAAGAGTCCTCGACTTGCTCAGGGAAGCAGCAGCAGCCCTCCTGCTGAGGCACAGCCTGTGGAGAAAGGGGACAGTGGCCCCAGTGTGTGCTTGGGCTATCAGAGCTGGGTTGATAAATCCTGTCAGAAGTCTCTCTACTACGCCTGTGATGGCTGAGGGTATGTGGGAAGGCTTTGCCAGCCATGAACTGGACTTGTGTATCATCTGAGCTATGTTCAGGGTCATTCTGGGAGCCTCTTCCTTTCCCCTTCCCCAAGGGCAGAGTGTTGGTGAGGGCTGGACTTGGAGGCTGTGTCTGCCCCGACAGCCGCTACCGTGGGGCTGCAGATGCTCCTGCCAGCGCGGGCTTGTCTGAGCCGGTCCTCGTGCCTCAGTCACAGCTGGCCTGAGACCGACAGCACTGGCAGAACTACACTGAGAGCTGTGCAAGGAGCAGGCAGGAGCTGTCAGACCTTCACCAGGAGCACAGCTTTGCGGCTGTGCTCAAGGAGCCCAAAGCTGCTGTGCTGGAAGCAGGGATTCGAAGCTGCATCACTCTCTGCACCTTCACTTGGCAGTGACATCCCTGGACCGTCAGTCTCTGCAGAGACAGGCCCTGGAGAAGGCAGGTGCAGCTCTTCTCTTCCCCCGCGGAGGATTTGTGCCCTGCTCAGAAACCAGTTCCCATCCAATGGGGCACAAAAATCTTCCCGAGGACACGGACCAATGCTCTTTAAGATGAGGGTGAAAAATACCTGCCAAAACTTTCCCAAGCAGCCCCATTTGGTTCTTGAAGATCTGTTCCAAGCAAGGAATGTTTGATGTAAGAGCAAGACTTTTCTTCTGCCTACAAGACCTATTGATATATTGCCAAATAGAGAGCAGAGAAAAAAAAATACACTCGTGGCTGTCTCCGGATCCTTAATCTATTTGATGAGCCTTAAACACTGCGACTCAGCATTTCTCTGTAGCAATTTGAAAGGACCCTGAAACACCATTTTGCCTCTTTGTGTGGCTGTTCTAAACGCAACGCTTTACTTTCCATGAACGTTTGTAAGCACCAAGAACCTTTTGAGGATTTTTTCGTCCATCTCCCCTTTGACAGGGAAGACAGAAGAACTCCTGCGACTCAGGAACTAAGCGCATCCCTAAAGAGAATGCTGAGCCTTAAAACCGATGCTGTCTGGAGCAGCAACTTTGAACTCATGGTATGAGCCAGGTCCCTGCCCAGCTGCCCAGCAGCAGGGCTGTGGGGACGCAGGGGTGGCGGTGCAGCTGCCGGGGCCAGCTGGGAGCTGGGATGGGGGCAGAGCCAGGGGAGGGCCTCTCCAACAGCCCCTGGAATGTTGGGCTTTGCACCCTAGCAACCGTCAACCGCCCGTGGAATGTTGGTGATGTTCTGCCCTCGCTCCAAAACTCTGCTCAGTTTAGTCCATCGCTCTGCTCACCTGCTCCATATTCCTTTCCACTCCAAATCCAACCCACCACGTGATGCCTCCCCTTGCGTGGGCACGGCAGAAGCTTTGGGCAAGGAGCTGATCTGAACAGCAAGCTCCTGCGCAGCCAGCCCACGGGCAGGGAGCAAACTCTCCCTCTGCCAAACTTCCGAGCATTCCACACAGGAGCAGAGCACAATGTGGGCAACAAAGCCCAGTGGCAGAATGAGCCTTCAAGCACTGCTGAGGCCTTGAAACTCCTCCAACTCTTCTTTGCTGACACCACAGCCTTGTGGCTGCGGGGCTGGCTGCCGGCAGAGAGGCAGCTGCTCCCGCCTCCTCTCGCTTTGCAGCGGACACAGGCACAGCAGCTCCGGCACGGAGCTCTCTGTCCGCGCGGGAGCGGAGGTGATGCCAGCCCTGGGAGCAGCGCTCAGGGCTCACCTGGCCTGGGCAACACAGCTCGGCTCACAGCTGCTCCTCTGCTTTCTGACAGACATGTGCTTTGCCAAGGGCTGTGTTCCTCCCACCAAGGAGGAGTCTGTTCTCACCTGTCCAGAAGTCAACCTGCTGTGCTGGGCAGACTGGGGGACATCCAACCTCATGCTGTCCGAGATGTCAAATGTCCCAAATATTTTCTTGACACTCCTCCCTTCTTGTTGCACCTGCACGTTGGATGGGAGAAAAGGTTAGAGAAACCTGTCCGCAAACACGGAGCAAAAGGACCTCTGGACATGCAGGCAAGGACATCTCTGCTCAGAGACCCTGAATTGCTGCAGACAACACTGGGGCCAAAAAGCTCTTGCTGGGGGCTGCGCAAGAGAGGCCAGTGCGTGTCTGGAGACACGGGGCCAGGGAGGGAGGCAGCGGAGCGCAGGTGCCTTTGTGAAAGCCATGGGCTGCCACAAGGGAGAGAACAAAGCAAGGGTTGCGCCCACAGCAGGGACAGGGAGAGGGAAGGAAACAAGCAGAGGACTCCAAAGCGCTGCCTGGGCAAACGCGTGTCGTGTTGCAGAGGAGCCCGAGGCTTTGCAGAGGCAGCAAAAGCCCACTTTACCTGCTCGCCAGCTCTCCGGGGCTTAGTGTTTAATTCAGCCTTCTCTTTCATGTCCTTTGGTGATGTTGCACCCCAATCCTGCAGACATTCCGCGCCTTTCCTTGAGTGCTCTGACAGCCACTTCCCTTCTGCTCCAACAGCCTGCTGAGTATTCAGAGAGATGAGTCCCCTATTTTAAACACCGCAAGAGCTGTCCCTGAGAAATCTCTGTCCCGGGAACCATTCTCAAAGCACCAGCAGGGCAGCTGCTGTTCAGCCCTCGGTCCAAAACTCTGCTCAGTTTAGTCCATTGCTCTGCTCACCTGCTCCATTCCTCTCCCTGCCAAATCCAACCCCCCACGTGTTGCCTCCCCTTGCGTGGGTACGGCAGAAGCAGCTCCCCATGGCCAGCTTCGGGCCAGGAGCTGATTTGAACAGCAAGCTCCTGAGCTGTGTCAGCTGTTACGGGCGTGCCCCGGATCATTCTGGCTGTCAATGGTCTCTGTCTCTGCCTGGAGCCAGGCACACAGACATGGCTGCTGCTTGCAGCCTGGGCTGCTTTTCCTAAGAGGGCCTGGACTTTCAGGGACATACATTCATTCCCACCCCTTTCTGGGAACCATCATTGGAATCATTGAGAGACGTTGCAGTGGACTGAAGAGCAATGCCAGTGCCTACCTTGAGAAATGCCTTTCCCTTCAGGACGTCCAAGTGCTTCTTCAGACGCCCATTGGAAGTTTCACTCTTAGTCAGGGCAGCACTCAGGACCTGAGCTTTCCCTCTCCATTCCTTCACAGCAGCACCATGCTCCAGCTCTTCTTGCATGCCTTCCCTCTCCACTTCCAAGTGCTGGGGTCCTTCCTTCTTTTTTTGAACATCAGGTGCATGCATTTTGTTTTCCTTTTCCAGATTTCTCATCTGCCCCAGGTACAATTCCCATTCATGCTGCCAAAACAAGGCAGAAAAAGGGTCACTCATTCCAGCTCTGGGTTTGCTTTCCATCCCAGATCTGGACTCCTGCCCCAGGGGCTGGCACAGACTGCCCCTCTCTCCCTGCCTCTCGGGATGCTGCAGACCTTTGCTGGGCCCCCCCTGCCTTGACACAGTGTCTTTCCCAGCTCACCCAGCCCATCTCAGCATCCTTTCTGCTCTTCCCCGACCTCTTGCAGCTCCACTCGAGTGCTCCTTTGGGGAGGAGCTGCCAAAACTGCAGACAGCATTTCAATCCTCCCTAAGCACGATTTAGGCAGCGCCGTGAGGATGTGCTCCCCATCAGGGAGAAAGGGAAGAGTAAACAAACTCGACATTTCATTCCCTGCGTTTGGAGTAACAGGAGTGGTTTTCAACCTCTCCTGTGTGGAGTTTCCCTGGCTCCATCCCCGAGAGCCCCACTGTCCTCTCTTGAAGCAGCAATGGCCAGATCAGTCTGTCATTCTCTGCTGGCACTCAGGACAAGTTCTCCCCTTGCAGGGACACGTCCTTATCTGGATCAGCACTTTGCTTTTCTCTCTTTTCTCCCCACTGGCTGCTCTCAGATGGCCAAGGCCAAACACCTTTCTATTAACAGAAAACTTGGTCTTCTCCCCCCTTGTCCCAGGGCCAGATATTTAGAAATCTGAACATGGGTTTGGACACGAGGAATTGCCCAAACCATGCAATGGCCATAAAGACAAGTGTGGACATTGAGAACTAAAGCCACTCGGGAACAAAACTCCAGCATGGAGGAAAATCAGCAGCCTCAACCCTAACTGGGCTTGACAGGATGACGTCATGTTTCCCTCCTTCTTCAGAAGAATGCAATCAGAAAATCTAAACTGGAAGAAGGTGCTCCTTAGAAACATTAACACAAGGTCTAAACATAGGTAAGAAATGGCCCTTTGTGGCATCAGTTGGGACCCAGGAGAAAATGGAGGAAACATCGGAGGCAGCAGCAGACACCAGATCCAGCCTTGGCCTCAGGGTGCAGCAGCAGCCCCGGGCAGGACACGGCAGCAGTGGAGGCTGCTGGGAGCAGACAGCAGTCGGGGCCTCCAAGCCGAAGGTGGTGTTGCGTGCCCCCGGAGAAGAGGATGCCAGGGCACAGGCTACCTGCATGTTGAGCTCTTGCAGTTCCCTTCTGTGCTCGGAGTGGAGCAGCTTGGCCTCCTGAAGAGCAGAATGAAGGTGACGCACCTGGTTATTCAGCACCAGCTTCTTCTCTTCTTCTGTTCTGAGGCACAGATCCTTTTCCTCCAGAGACAGAATCAGCCTAGAAGAGAAGCATGCAATTCATTACTAAATGGTGCCGCATTTTATAAACTCGGAGCACTTGCACCACCTCAGGGAAAACTGCTCTGTCTGATGGAGTTTGTCTAAACAACTTGGCTGTTTGTTGCCCCTGCGCTCACAGCCCAGCATGTGCCCACTCTGCTTTTATTCATGAAAGAATGGGGAGTTCCTGCCTACACGACCTGCCTTCTTCTTAAGGTGGGAATGTGAATACAGACCTAACAAAGCCTTGCAGTGAAGACAGTAGGGGAGAGGAACAATTCTCTTCTGACTAACCAGGCTCCAAGGGCAGAAGCTTTGGTCAACACGGAAGAGACATTTTCCTTGCCCCATCTTGTATATCCAGGTAGGAAAATCAGCACCCGACAGCCAGGGGATCTCTGGCAAGTTCCCTAAGATTTACCAGCACCCATCCTTCTTTCAGCTGGAGAGAAACAAAGGCCAACAGCAGAAGTGGCGACAGAGGCTTGGAGCACAACCTGATGGAAGATGCAGAAACCTCCAGGCGAGCAAGAGTGCCCTGCCCTTTCTTTCTCTTCTGCTTGCAAGAAGAATCCTGCAACACTGAAGAGTGGCAGGACTTGAGCAGCTGGAGGAGCCCCCTAACCTTGGTCTTGTTTCTTGCATTCTATGCACAGTCAGTAATGCCTGTGCACTGTGGAGGCTGGCAGGGACCCTGCTCGACCCTTTCCAGGCACCCAGGGCCATTGGATGAGGAACGATGCAACAGAGACCTTCTTGTTTCTTGGCTGCCTCCGAGGAGAATCTGCCTTAGATCAGAAATCAGGGCCTTAAGATGGTTCTGCCAAGCAAAGGCATCACGATGCCAGAGCTGATCCGGATCTCAAAAACTTCAGGGACCCAAGGTGGAGCTGATGGATGTGTCCAGCCCCTTACGTTGCAGCTGGGACAGTGTTAACACACCCACCTAACAACACAACACCTCCCCAGAGGGAAAGAGCTACCCCAAAAGCCTTTGTCTTCGGAGAAAACTGTATCGGAAGGCTTAAAAAAGAAGAAAATGAAACACAACATCCAGAAAACGAGACGTACCTGCAGGGAGAGTTCAGAACTCTGCCACTTAGGAAATGCTGCCAGAGCCCCTGGCAGGTGCAAAGAGGGAATCCGTTCCTCACAATGCAGAGTCCCACAGGCTTTCATTTACCTGGCGTTTTCCCTCTCTAGGGCGTTCAAGGAAGTCTGACATTCTGAATTTTGGCGCGCTACATCTTCCCATTGATTCCTTTCCCTGTCCAGCTTCTGCAGTTTCCCTTGCAGCTCCTTGTTCTGATTTTCTGCCTCCTCCAGCATCTTCCAGATATGCTGCACCTCCAGCGCTTTCTGAACGGACTGCTCCTGGGCATCCCTCACATCTTGCTGAGCTCTCTGGACAATGGTTTCCTGCCACTCCCTGGAGGCTGCCAGCTGAGATGTCAACTCTCCCACCTCAAGTCAAAGAGAACAAAGCAGTCAGAGGCTACAGCCACAGCCTGTCACTGTCAGCCACAGCAGAGGCTGTGAGGAATGGCAGAGGCCAACTTTGCATTCCTCCCTGTTCTGAGAGGACCAGATTTGCAATGGATATGGACAAATTATTTCAAAACTCAAGTGGCTCATGAAGGCCACCCGAAAAAGCTCCGCACAACCAAGGCTAGCAGGAAGAGGCCGGCAGAAATCCGTGCTGATGGTTGTCCAAGGCCTTGGGTCCATTGGCCCTACGGATATTGGCATTTGGGCACTGCTCCTGCCAAGGCCTCTTGGATATTGGCCCTGCAGCCACCAGTAGGCCCCAGTGTAAACCAGCAAGTGCCTGCCTCCCTTGCAGCCCTAATGTCTCCCTGCATCTTCCAGTAATGCCCAGTATAAACCAGGACTGACCAGTATAGATCGGCAACCATCCCCCTATCAGCCCAAAAGCCTTCTTGCACTCACCAGCATGGCCCACTACAAACCTGTAGGGACCAGGAAGGCCCAGCAACCATGCCCCTTTTCCAGCCCGAAAACCAGCCTGCACCCACTAACAGAAACTAGTATGCATCTGCATCCATCCCCCTTCCCAGCTCTAGACGCCCATACAGACACCAGTGTGAATCAGTAACCACCCACCTACCAGGCATCAATCACCCTTCCCCGAGCCCAGTAAACTGGTATGGTCCAGTATGAACCAATATACAATGTCCCTTTCCCCTCTAAGCCCCGTGCAGCCACCAGGATGGACCAGTCCAGCCCAGAGCTCACTTGGGGGGGCCTCGACCTGAAGGGGCAGGGGGGTAGGCGTGCGGGGTGATGGGGCGGCGGGGGGGGGCGGTGGGTAGGAGCTCCTCCACCTGGCGAGTAGAAAGCAGTATAAACCACTCCGGACTGGGGCAGGTGGGGAAAATTCAGAGTCACAAGGAGCCACCGGCAGAGAGGCAGCGGAGAGCCGGGAGCGACGGCTGACGCTGCGGCGCGGGAGAAGTTCCCGCCTCAGCTGAACTCCCTCCTCGTTGATTGACAAGTGGGGGCCGGCTCGCGCCCAAACGGCGGGCGGGGAAAAGTCCCCTCAGGGATTGGCTGGGCGGGGCGGGGGCAGGGCGCGAGCTCTTCCCGCCTCAGCCCAAGTCCCCTCAGGGACTGGCTGGGCGGGTACCCAAAACGATTAAAAAAGGGCCGAAACCTCCTGGAAATGTCAACAAAACTGAGGAAAATGGCATAAATTTGAATAAGTAGGAAAGATTTAAGGCTATCTTGAAGTTACATTGAAGCAATGGAGGGTGGGAAAGGCAGATTGTGCACAAAAATGTGTCAAAACCAAGGAAAAGCTCCAAAAGCCCTTCAAAAATCCCCTGAAATTAAGTAGAACTGAGTAGAAACATTATAAATACGAATAAATAAAAAGAAATTAAAGGCCTATTTGGCATATATTAAATGGGGAGGTGTAAAATGGGACTTTGGGTGCTAAAATGTCACAAGGAAGCGCTACAAACCCCCAAGCACCAAATTGCCCTCATGCCTGGACTGGCTGCCCAGCAGCTCGAGTAGAAGAGTCCTCGACTTGCTCAGGGAAGCAGCAGCAGCCCTCCTGCTGAGGCACAGCCTGTGGAGAAAGGGGACAGTGGCCCCAGTGTGTGCTTGGGCTATCAGAGCTGGGTTGATAAATCCTGTCAGAAGTCTCTCTACTACGCCTGTGATGGCTGAGGGTATGTGGGAAGGCTTTGCCAGCCATGAACTGGACTTGTGTATCATCTGAGCTATGTTCAGGGTCATTCTGGGAGCCTCTTCCTTTCCCCTTCCCCAAGGGCAGAGTGTTGGTGAGGGCTGGACTTGGAGGCTGTGTCTGCCCCGACAGCCGCTACCGTGGGGCTGCAGATGCTCCTGCCAGCGCGGGCTTGTCTGAGCCGGTCCTCGTGCCTCAGTCACAGCTGGCCTGAGACCGACAGCACTGGCAGAACTACACTGAGAGCTGTGCAAGGAGCAGGCAGGAGCTGTCAGACCTTCACCAGGAGCACAGCTTTGCGGCTGTGCTCAAGGAGCCCAAAGCTGCTGTGCTGGAAGCAGGGATTCGAAGCTGCATCACTCTCTGCACCTTCACTTGGCAGTGACATCCCTGGACCGTCAGTCTCTGCAGAGACAGGCCCTGGAGAAGGCAGGTGCAGCTCTTCTCTTCCCCCGCGGAGGATTTGTGCCCTGCTCAGAAACCAGTTCCCATCCAATGGGGCACAAAAATCTTCCCGAGGACACGGACCAATGCTCTTTAAGATGAGGGTGAAAAATACCTGCCAAAACTTTCCCAAGCAGCCCCATTTGGTTCTTGAAGATCTGTTCCAAGCAAGGAATGTTTGATGTAAGAGCAAGACTTTTCTTCTGCCTACAAGACCTATTGATATATTGCCAAATAGAGAGCAGAGAAAAAAAAATACACTCGTGGCTGTCTCCGGATCCTTAATCTATTTGATGAGCCTTAAACACTGCGACTCAGCATTTCTCTGTAGCAATTTGAAAGGACCCTGAAACACCATTTTGCCTCTTTGTGTGGCTGTTCTAAACGCAACGCTTTACTTTCCATGAACGTTTGTAAGCACCAAGAACCTTTTGAGGATTTTTTCGTCCATCTCCCCTTTGACAGGGAAGACAGAAGAACTCCTGCGACTCAGGAACTAAGCACATCCCTAAAGAGAATGCTGAGCCTTAAAACCGATGCTGTCTGGAGCAGCAACTTTGAACTCATGGTATGAGCCAGGTCCCTGCCCAGCTGCCCAGCAGCAGGGCTGTGGGGACGCAGGGGTGGCGGTGCAGCTGCCGGGGCCAGCTGGGAGCTGGGATGGGGGCAGAGCCAGGGGAGGGCCTCTCCAACAGCCCCTGGAATGTTGGGCTTTGCACCCTAGCAACCGTCAACCGCCCGTGGAATGTTGGTGATGTTCTGCCCTCGCTCCAAAACTCTGCTCAGTTTAGTCCATCGCTCTGCTCACCTGCTCCATATTCCTTTCCACTCCAAATCCAACCCACCACGTGATGCCTCCCCTTGCGTGGGCACGGCAGAAGCTTTGGGCAAGGAGCTGATCTGAACAGCAAGCTCCTGCGCAGCCAGCCCACGGGCAGGGAGCAAACTCTCCCTCTGCCAAACTTCCGAGCATTCCACACAGGAGCAGAGCACAATGTGGGCAACAAAGCCCAGTGGCAGAATGAGCCTTCAAGCACTGCTGAGGCCTTGAAACTCCTCCAACTCTTCTTTGCTGACACCACAGCCTTGTGGCTGCGGGGCTGGCTGCCGGCAGAGAGGCAGCTGCTCCCGCCTCCTCTCGCTTTGCAGCGGACACAGGCACAGCAGCTCCGGCACGGAGCTCTCTGTCCGCGCGGGAGCGGAGGTGATGCCAGCCCTGGGAGCAGCGCTCAGGGCTCACCTGGCCTGGGCAACACAGCTCGGCTCACAGCTGCTCCTCTGCTTTCTGACAGACATGTGCTTTGCCAAGGGCTGTGTTCCTCCCACCAAGGAGGAGTCTGTTCTCACCTGTCCAGAAGTCAACCTGCTGTGCTGGGCAGACTGGGGGACATCCAACCTCATGCTGTCCGAGATGTCAAATGTCCCAAATATTTTCTTGACACTCCTCCCTTCTTGTTGCACCTGCACGTTGGATGGGAGAAAAGGTTAGAGAAACCTGTCCGCAAACACGGAGCAAAAGGACCTCTGGACATGCAGGCAAGGACATCTCTGCTCAGAGACCCTGAATTGCTGCAGACAACACTGGGGCCAAAAAGCTCTTGCTGGGGGCTGCGCAAGAGAGGCCAGTGCGTGTCTGGAGACACGGGGCCAGGGAGGGAGGCAGCGGAGCGCAGGTGCCTTTGTGAAAGCCATGGGCTGCCACAAGGGAGAGAACAAAGCAAGGGTTGCGCCCACAGCAGGGACAGGGAGAGGGAAGGAAACAAGCAGAGGACTCCAAAGCGCTGCCTGGGCAAACGCGTGTCGTGTTGCAGAGGAGCCCGAGGCTTTGCAGAGGCAGCAAAAGCCCACTTTACCTGCTCGCCAGCTCTCCGGGGCTTAGTGTTTAATTCAGCCTTCTCTTTCATGTCCTTTGGTGATGTTGCACCCCAATCCTGCAGACATTCCGCGCCTTTCCTTGAGTGCTCTGACAGCCACTTCCCTTCTGCTCCAACAGCCTGCTGAGTATTCAGAGAGATGAGTCCCCTATTTTAAACACCGCAAGAGCTGTCCCTGAGAAATCTCTGTCCCGGGAACCATTCTCAAAGCACCAGCAGGGCAGCTGCTGTTCAGCCCTCGGTCCAAAACTCTGCTCAGTTTAGTCCATTGCTCTGCTCACCTGCTCCATTCCTCTCCCTGCCAAATCCAACCCCCCACGTGTTGCCTCCCCTTGCGTGGGTACGGCAGAAGCAGCTCCCCATGGCCAGCTTCGGGCCAGGAGCTGATTTGAACAGCAAGCTCCTGAGCTGTGTCAGCTGTTACGGGCGTGCCCCGGATCATTCTGGCTGTCAATGGTCTCTGTCTCTGCCTGGAGCCAGGCACACAGACATGGCTGCTGCTTGCAGCCTGGGCTGCTTTTCCTAAGAGGGCCTGGACTTTCAGGGACATACATTCATTCCCACCCCTTTCTGGGAACCATCATTGGAATCATTGAGAGACGTTGCAGTGGACTGAAGAGCAATGCCAGTGCCTACCTTGAGAAATGCCTTTCCCTTCAGGACGTCCAAGTGCTTCTTCAGACGCCCATTGGAAGTTTCACTCTTAGTCAGGGCAGCACTCAGGACCTGAGCTTTCCCTCTCCATTCCTTCACAGCAGCACCATGCTCCAGCTCTTCTTGCATGCCTTCCCTCTCCACTTCCAAGTGCTGGGGTCCTTCCTTCTTTTTTTGAACATCAGGTGCATGCATTTTGTTTTCCTTTTCCAGATTTCTCATCTGCCCCAGGTACAATTCCCATTCATGCTGCCAAAACAAGGCAGAAAAAGGGTCACTCATTCCAGCTCTGGGTTTGCTTTCCATCCCAGATCTGGACTCCTGCCCCAGGGGCTGGCACAGACTGCCCCTCTCTCCCTGCCTCTCGGGATGCTGCAGACCTTTGCTGGGCCCCCCCTGCCTTGACACAGTGTCTTTCCCAGCTCACCCAGCCCATCTCAGCATCCTTTCTGCTCTTCCCCGACCTCTTGCAGCTCCACTCGAGTGCTCCTTTGGGGAGGAGCTGCCAGAACTGCAGACAGCATTTCAATCCTCCCTAAGCACGATTTAGGCAGCGCCGTGAGGATGTGCTCCCCATCAGGGAGAAAGGGAAGAGTAAACAAACTCGACATTTCATTCCCTGCGTTTGGAGTAACAGGAGTGGTTTTCAACCTCTCCTGTGTGGAGTTTCCCTGGCTCCATCCCCGAGAGCCCCACTGTCCTCTCTTGAAGCAGCAATGGCCAGATCAGTCTGTCATTCTCTGCTGGCACTCAGGACAAGTTCTCCCCTTGCAGGGACACGTCCTTATCTGGATCAGCACTTTGCTTTTCTCTCTTTTCTCCCCACTGGCTGCTCTCAGATGGCCAAGGCCAAACACCTTTCTATTAACAGAAAACTTGGTCTTCTCCCCCCTTGTCCCAGGGCCAGATATTTAGAAATCTGAACATGGGTTTGGACACGAGGAATTGCCCAAACCATGCAATGGCCATAAAGACAAGTGTGGACATTGAGAACTAAAGCCACTCGGGAACAAAACTCCAGCATGGAGGAAAATCAGCAGCCTCAACCCTAACTGGGCTTGACAGGATGACGTCATGTTTCCCTCCTTCTTCAGAAGAATGCAATCAGAAAATCTAAACTGGAAGAAGGTGCTCCTTAGAAACATTAACACAAGGTCTAAACATAGGTAAGAAATGGCCCTTTGTGGCATCAGTTGGGACCCAGGAGAAAATGGAGGAAACATCGGAGGCAGCAGCAGACACCAGATCCAGCCTTGGCCTCAGGGTGCAGCAGCAGCCCCGGGCAGGACACGGCAGCAGTGGAGGCTGCTGGGAGCAGACAGCAGTCGGGGCCTCCAAGCCGAAGGTGGTGTTGCGTGCCCCCGGAGAAGAGGATGCCAGGGCACAGGCTACCTGCATGTTGAGCTCTTGCAGTTCCCTTCTGTGCTCGGAGTGGAGCAGCTTGGCCTCCTGAAGAGCAGAATGAAGGTGACGCACCTGGTTATTCAGCACCAGCTTCTTCTCTTCTTCTGTTCTGAGGCACAGATCCTTTTCCTCCAGAGACAGAATCAGCCTAGAAGAGAAGCATGCAATTCATTACTAAATGGTGCCGCATTTTATAAACTCAGAGCACTTGCACCACCTCAGGGAAAACTGCTCTGTCTGATGGAGTTTGTCTAAACAACTTGGCTGTTTGTTGCCCCTGCGCTCACAGCCCAGCATGTGCCCACTCTGCTTTTATTCATGAAAGAATGGGGAGTTCCTGCCTACACGACCTGCCTTCTTCTTAAGGTGGGAATGTGAATACAGACCTAACAAAGCCTTGCAGTGAAGACAGTAGGGGAGAGGAACAATTCTCTTCTGACTAACCAGGCTCCAAGGGCAGAAGCTTTGGTCAACACGGAAGAGACATTTTCCTTGCCCCATCTTGTATATCCAGGTAGGAAAATCAGCACCCGACAGCCAGGGGATCTCTGGCAAGTTCCCTAAGATTTACCAGCACCCATCCTTCTTTCAGCTGGAGAGAAACAAAGGCCAACAGCAGAAGTGGCGACAGAGGCTTGGAGCACAACCTGATGGAAGATGCAGAAACCTCCAGGCGAGCAAGAGTGCCCTGCCCTTTCTTTCTCTTCTGCTTGCAAGAAGAATCCTGCAACACTGAAGAGTGGCAGGACTTGAGCAGCTGGAGGAGCCCCCTAACCTTGGTCTTGTTTCTTGCATTCTATGCACAGTCAGTAACGCCTGTGCACTGTGGAGGCTGGCAGGGACCCTGCTCGACCCTTTCCAGGCACCCAGGGCCATTGGATGAGGAACGATGCAACAGAGACCTTCTTGTTTCTTGGCTGCCTCCGAGGAGAATCTGCCTTAGATCAGAAATCAGGGCCTTAAGATGGTTCTGCCAAGCAAAGGCATCACGATGCCAGAGCTGATCCGGATTTCAAAAACTTCAGGGACCCAAGGTGGAGCTGATGGATGTGTCCAGCCCCTTACGTTGCAGCTGGGACAGTGTTAACACACCCACCTAACAACACAACACCTCCCCAGAGGGAAAGAGCTACCCCAAAAGCCTTTGTCTTCGGAGAAAACTGTATCGGAAGGCTTAAAAAAGAAGAAAATGAAACACAACATCCAGAAAACGAGACGTACCTGCAGGGAGAGTTCAGAACTCTGCCACTTAGGAAATGCTGCCAGAGCCCCTGGCAGGTGCAAAGAGGGAATCCGTTCCTCACAATGCAGAGTCCCACAGGCTTTCATTTACCTGGCGTTTTCCCTCTCTAGGGCGTTCAAGGAAGTCTGACATTCTGAATTTTGGCACGCTACATCTTCCCATTGATTCCTTTCCCTGTCCAGCTTCTGCAGTTTCCCTTGCAGCTCCTTGTTCTGATTTTCTGCCTCCTCCAGCATCTTCCAGATATGCTGCACCTCCAGCGCTTTCTGAACGGACTGCTCCTGGGCATCCCTCACATCTTGCTGAGCTCTCTGGACAATGGTTTCCTGCCACTCCCTGGAGGCTGCCAGCTGAGATGTCAACTCTCCCACCTCAAGTCAAAGAGAACAAAGCAGTCAGAGGCTACAGCCACAGCCTGTCACTGTCAGCCACAGCAGAGGCTGTGAGGAATGGCAAAGGCCAACTTTGCATTCCTCCCTGTTCTGAGAGGACCAGATTTGCAATGGATATGGACAAATTATTTCAAAACTCAAGTGGCTCATGAAGGCCACCCGAAAAAGCTCCGCACAACCAAGGCTAGCAGGAAGAGGCCGGCAGAAATCCGTGCTGATGGTTGTCCAAGGCCTTGGGTCCATTGGCCCTACGGATATTGGCATTTGGGCACTGCTCCTGCCAAGGCCTCTTGGATATTGGCCCTGCAGCCACCAGTAGGCCCCAGTGTAAACCAGCAAGTGCCTGCCTCCCTTGCAGCCCTAATGTCTCCCTGCATCTTCCAGTAATGCCCAGTATAAACCAGGACTGACCAGTATAGATCGGCAACCATCCCCCTATCAGCCCAAAAGCCTTCTTGCACTCACCAGCATGGCCCACTACAAACCTGTAGGGACCAGGAAGGCCCAGCAACCATGCCCCTTTTCCAGCCCGAAAACCAGCCTGCACCCACTAACAGAAACTAGTATGCATCTGCATCCATCCCCCTTCCCAGCTCTAGACGCCCATACAGACACCAGTGTGAATCAGTAACCACCCACCTACCAGGCATCAATCACCCTTCCCCGAGCCCAGTAAACTGGTATGGTCCAGTATGAACCAATATACAATGTCCCTTTCCCCTCTAAGCCCCGTGCAGCCACCAGGATGGACCAGTCCAGCCCAGAGCTCACTTGGGGGGGCCTCGACCTGAAGGGGCAGGGGGGTAGGCGTGCGGGGTGATGGGGCGGCGGGGGGGGGGGGTGGGTAGGAGCTCCTCCACCTGGCGAGTAGAAAGCAGTATAAACCACTCCGGACTGGGGCAGGTGGGGAAAATTCAGAGTCACAAGGAGCCACCGGCAGAGAGGCAGCGGAGAGCCGGGAGCGACGGCTGACGCTGCGGCGCGGGAGAAGTTCCCGCCTCAGCTGAACTCCCTCCTCGTTGATTGACAAGTGGGGGCCGGCTCGCGCCCAAACGGCGGGCGGGGAAAAGTCCCCTCAGGGATTGGCTGGGCGGGGCGGGGGCAGGGCGCGAGCTCTTCCCGCCTCAGCCCAAGTCCCCTCAGGGATTGGCTGGGCGGGTACCCAAAACGATTGAAAAAGGGCCGAAACCTCCTGGAAATGTCAACAAAACTGAGGAAAATGGCATAAATTTGAATAAGTAGGAAAGATTTAAGGCTATCTTGAAGTTACATTGAAGCAATGGAGGGTGGGAAAGGCAGATTGTGCACAAAAATGTGTCAAAACTAAGGAAAAGCTCCAAAAGCCCTTCAAAAATCCCCTGAAATTAAGTAGAACTGAGTAGAAACATTATAAATACGAATAAATAAAAAGAAATTAAAGGCCTATTTGGCATATATTAAATGGGGAGGTGTAAAATGGGACTTTGGGTGCTAAAATGTCACAAGGAAGCGCTACAAACCCCCAAGCACCAAATTGCCCTCATGCCTGGACTGGCTGCCCAGCGGCTCGAGTAGAAGAGTCCTCGACTTGCTCAGGGAAGCAGCAGCAGCCCTCCTGCTGAGGCACAGCCTGTGGAGAAAGGGGACAGTGGCCCCAGTGTGTGCTTGGGCTATCAGAGCTGGGTTGATAAATCCTGTCAGAAGTCTCTCTACTACGCCTGTGATGGCTGAGGGTATGTGGGAAGGCTTTGCCAGCCATGAACTGGACTTGTGTATCATCTGAGCTATGTTCAGGGTCATTCTGGGAGCCTCTTCCTTTCCCCTTCCCCAAGGGCAGAGTGTTGGTGAGGGCTGGACTTGGAGGCTGTGTCTGCCCCGACAGCCGCTACCGTGGGGCTGCAGATGCTCCTGCCAGCGCGGGCTTGTCTGAGCCGGTCCTCGTGCCTCAGTCACAGCTGGCCTGAGACCGACAGCACTGGCAGAACTACACTGAGAGCTGTGCAAGGAGCAGGCAGGAGCTGTCAGACCTTCACCAGGAGCACAGCTTTGCGGCTGTGCTCAAGGAGCCCAAAGCTGCTGTGCTGGAAGCAGGGATTCGAAGCTGCATCACTCTCTGCACCTTCACTTGGCAGTGACATCCCTGGACCGTCAGTCTCTGCAGAGACAGGCCCTGGAGAAGGCAGGTGCAGCTCTTCTCTTCCCCCGCGGAGGATTTGTGCCCTGCTCAGAAACCAGTTCCCATCCAATGGGGCACAAAAATCTTCCCGAGGACACGGACCAATGCTCTTTAAGATGAGGGTGAAAAATACCTGCCAAAACTTTCCCAAGCAGCCCCATTTGGTTCTTGAAGATCTGTTCCAAGCAAGGAATGTTTGATGTAAGAGCAAGACTTTTCTTCTGCCTACAAGACCTATTGATATATTGCCAAATAGAGAGCAGAGAAAAAAAAAAATACACTCGTGGCTGTCTCAGGATCCTTAATCTATTTGATGAGCCTTAAACACTGCGACTCAGCATTTCTCTGTAGCAATTTGAAAGGACCCTGAAACACCATTTTGCCTCTTTGTGTGGCTGTTCTAAACGCAACGCTTTACTTTCCATGAACGTTTGTAAGCACCAAGAACCTTTTGAGGATTTTTTCGTCCATCTCCCCTTTGACAGGGAAGACAGAAGAACTCCTGCAACTCAGGAACTAAGCACATCCCTAAAGAGAATGCTGAGCCTTAAAACCGACGCTGTCTGGAGCAGCAACTTTGAACTCATGGTATGAGCCAGGTCCCTGCCCAGCTGCCCAGCAGCAGGGCTGTGGGGACGCAGGGGTGGCGGTGCAGCTGCCGGGGCCAGCTGGGAGCTGGGATGGGGGCAGAGCCAGGGGAGGGCCTCTCCAACAGCCCCTGGAATGTTGGGCTTTGCACCCTAGCAACCGTCAACCGCCCGTGGAATGTTGGTGATGTTCTGCCCTCGCTCCAAAACTCTGCTCAGTTTAGTCCATCGCTCTGCTCACCTGCTCCATATTCCTTTCCACTCCAAATCCAACCCACCACGTGATGCCTCCCCTTGCGTGGGCACGGCAGAAGCTTTGGGCAAGGAGCTGATCTGAACAGCAAGCTCCTGCACAGCCAGCCCACGGGCAGGGAGCAAACTCTCCCTCTGCCAAACTTCCGAGCATTCCACACAGGAGCAGAGCACAATGTGGGCAACAAAGCCCAGTGGCAGAATGAGCCTTCAAGCACTGCTGAGGCCTTGAAACTCCTCCAACTCTTCTTTGCTGACACCACAGCCTTGTGGCTGCGGGGCTGGCTGCCGGCAGAGAGGCAGCTGCTCCCGCCTCCTCTCGCTTTGCAGCGGACACAGGCACAGCAGCTCCGGCACGGAGCTCTCTGTCCGCGCGGGAGCGGAGGTGATGCCAGCCCTGGGAGCAGCGCTCAGGGCTCACCTGGCCTGGGCAACACAGCTCGGCTCACAGCTGCTCCTCTGCTTTCTGACAGACATGTGCTTTGCCAAGGGCTGTGTTCCTCCCACCAAGGAGGAGTCTGTTCTCACCTGTCCAGAAGTCAACCTGCTGTGCTGGGCAGACTGGGGGACATCCAACCTCATGCTGTCCGAGATGTCAAATGTCCCAAATATTTTCTTGACACTCCTCCCTTCTTGTTGCACCTGCACGTTGGATGGGAGAAAAGGTTAGAGAAACCTGTCCGCAAACACGGAGCAAAAGGACCTCTGGACATGCAGGCAAGGACATCTCTGCTCAGAGACCCTGAATTGCTGCAGACAACACTGGGGCCAAAAAGCTCTTGCTGGGGGCTGCGCAAGAGAGGCCAGTGCGTGTCTGGAGACACGGGGCCAGGGAGGGAGGCAGCGGAGCGCAGGTGCCTTTGTGAAAGCCATGGGCTGCCACAAGGGAGAGAACAAAGCAAGGGTTGCGCCCACAGCAGGGACAGGGAGAGGGAAGAAAACAAGCAGAGGACTCCAAAGCGCTGCCTGGGCAAACGTGTCGTGTTGCAGAGGAGCCCGAGGCTTTGCAGAGGCAGCAAAAGCCCACTTTACCTGCTCGCCAGCTCTCCGGGGCTTAGTGTTTAATTCAGCCTTCTCTTTCATGTCCTTTGGTGATGTTGCACCCCAATCCTGCAGACATTCCGCGCCTTTCCTTGAGTGCTCTGACAGCCACTTCCCTTCTGCTCCAACAGCCTGCTGAGTATTCAGAGAGATGAGTCCCCTATTTTAAACACCGCAAGAGCTGTCCCTGAGAAATCTCTGTCCCGGAGATTCTCCGGGAAGCACCAGCAGGGCACCAGCAGGGGAGCTGCTGTTCAGCCCTCGGTCCAAAACTCTGCTCAGTTTAGTCCATTGCTCTGCTCACCTGCTCCATTCCTCTCCCTGCCAAATCCAACCCCCCACGTGTTGCCTCCCCTTGCGTGGGTACGGCAGAAGCAGCTCCCCATGGCCAGCTTCGGGCCAGGAGCTGATTTGAACAGCAAGCTCCTGAGCTGTGTCAGCTGTTACGGGCGTGCCCCGGATCATTCTGGCTGTCAATGGTCTCTGTCTCTGCCTGGAGCCAGGCACACAGACATGGCTGCTGCTTGCAGCCTGGGCTGCTTTTCCTAAGAGGGCCTGGACTTTCAGGGACATACATTCATTCCCACCCCTTTCTGGGAACCATCATTGGAATCATTGAGAGACGTTGCAGTGGACTGAAGAGCAATGCCAGTGCCTACCTTGAGAAATGCCTTTCCCTTCAGGACGTCCAAGTGCTTCTTCAGACGCCCATTGGAAGTTTCACTCTTAGTCAGGGCAGCACTCAGGACCTGAGCTTTCCCTCTCCATTCCTTCACAGCAGCACCATGCTCCAGCTCTTCTTGCATGCCTTCCCTCTCCACTTCCAAGTGCTGGGGTCCTTCCTTCTTTTTTTGAACATCAGGTGCATGCATTTTGTTTTCCTTTTCCAGATTTCTCATCTGCCCCAGGTACAATTCCCATTCATGCTGCCAAAACAAGGCAGAAAAAGGGTCACTCATTCCAGCTCTGGGTTTGCTTTCCATCCCAGATCTGGACTCCTGCCCCAGGGGCTGGCACAGACTGCCCCTCTCTCCCTGCCTCTCGGGATGCTGCAGACCTTTGCTGGGCCCCCCCTGCCTTGACACAGTGTCTTTCCCAGCTCACCCAGCCCATCTCAGCATCCTTTCTGCTCTTCCCCGACCTCTTGCAGCTCCACTCGAGTGCTCCTTTGGGGAGGAGCTGCCAGAACTGCAGACAGCATTTCAATCCTCCCTAAGCACGATTTAGGCAGCGCCGTGAGGATGTGCTCCCCATCAGGGAGAAAGGGAAGAGTAAACAAACTCGACATTTCATTCCCTGCGTTTGGAGTAACAGGAGTGGTTTTCAACCTCTCCTGTGTGGAGTTTCCCTGGCTCCATCCCCGAGAGCCCCACTGTCCTCTCTTGAAGCAGCAATGGCCAGATCAGTCTGTCATTCTCTGCTGGCACTCAGGACAAGTTCTCCCCTTGCAGGGACACGTCCTTATCTGGATCAGCACTTTGCTTTTCTCTCTTTTCTCCCCACTGGCTGCTCTCAGATGGCCAAGGCCAAACACCTTTCTATTAACAGAAAACTTGGTCTTCTCCCCCCTTGTCCCAGGGCCAGATATTTAGAAATCTGAACATGGGTTTGGACACGAGGAATTGCCCAAACCATGCAATGGCCATAAAGACAAGTGTGGACATTGAGAACTAAAGCCACTCGGGAACAAAACTCCAGCATGGAGGAAAATCAGCAGCCTCAACCCTAACTGGGCTTGACAGGATGACGTCATGTTTCCCTCCTTCTTCAGAAGAATGCAATCAGAAAATCTAAACTGGAAGAAGGTGCTCCTTAGAAACATTAACACAAGGTCTAAACATAGGTAAGAAATGGCCCTTTGTGGCATCAGTTGGGACCCAGGAGAAAATGGAGGAAACATCGGAGGCAGCAGCAGACACCAGATCCAGCCTTGGCCTCAGGGTGCAGCAGCAGCCGCGGGCAGGACACGGCAGCAGTGGAGGCTGCTGGGAGCAGACAGCAGTCGGGGCCTCCAAGCCGAAGGTGGTGTTGCGTGCCCCCGGAGAAGAGGATGCCAGGGCACAGGCTACCTGCATGTTGAGCTCTTGCAGTTCCCTTCTGTGCTCGGAGTGGAGCAGCTTGGCCTCCTGAAGAGCAGAATGAAGGTGACGCACCTGGTTATTCAGCACCAGCTTCTTCTCTTCTTCTGTTCTGAGGCACAGATCCTTTTCCTCCAGAGACAGAAGCAGCCTAGAAGAGAAGCATGCAATTCATTACTAAATGGTGCCGCATTTTATAAACTCGGAGCACTTGCACCACCTCAGGGAAAACTGCTCTGTCTGATGGAGTTTGTCTAAACAACTTGGCTGTTTGTTGCCCCTGCGCTCACAGCCCAGCATGTGCCCACTCTGCTTTTATTCATGAAAGAATGGGGAGTTCCTGCCTACACGACCTGCCTTCTTCTTAAGGTGGGAATGTGAATACAGACCTAACAAAGCCTTGCAGTGAAGACAGTAGGGGAGAGGAACAATTCTCTTCTGACTAACCAGGCTCCAAGGGCAGAAGCTTTGGTCAACACGGAAGAGACATTTTCCTTGCCCCATCTTGTATATCCAGGTAGGAAAATCAGCACCCGACAGCCAGGGGATCTCTGGCAAGTTCCCTAAGATTTACCAGCACCCATCCTTCTTTCAGCTGGAGAGAAACAAAGGCCAACAGCAGAAGTGGCGACAGAGGCTTGGAGCACAACCTGATGGAAGATGCAGAAACCTCCAGGCGAGCAAGAGTGCCCTGCCCTTTCTTTCTCTTCTGCTTGCAAGAAGAATCCTGCAACACTGAAGAGTGGCAGGACTTGAGCAGCTGGAGGAGCCCCCTAACCTTGGTCTTGTTTCTTGCATTCTATGCACAGTCAGTAACGCCTGTGCACTGTGGAGGCTGGCAGGGACCCTGCTCGACCCTTTCCAGGCACCCAGGGCCATTGGATGAGGAACGATGCAACAGAGACCTTCTTGTTTCTTGGCTGCCTCCGAGGAGAATCTGCCTTAGATCAGAAATCAGGGCCTTAAGATGGTTCTGCCAAGCAAAGGCATCACGATGCCAGAGCTGATCCGGATTTCAAAAACTTCAGGGACCCAAGGTGGAGCTGATGGATGTGTCCAGCCCCTTACGTTGCAGCTGGGACAGTGTTAACACACCCACCTAACAACACAACACCTCCCCAGAGGGAAAGAGCTACCCCAAAAGCCTTTGTCTTCGGAGAAAAGTGTATCGGAAGGCTTAAAAAAGAAGAAAATGAAACACAACATCCAGAAAACGAGACGTACCTGCAGGGAGAGTTCAGAACTCTGCCACTTAGGAAATGCTGCCAGAGCCCCTGGCAGGTGCAAAGAGGGAATCCGTTCCTCACAATGCAGAGTCCCACAGGCTTTCATTTACCTGGCGTTTTCCCTCTCTAGGGCGTTCAAGGAAGTCTGACATTCTGAATTTTGGCGCGCTACATCTTCCCATTGATTCCTTTCCCTGTCCAGCTTCTGCAGTTTCCCTTGCAGCTCCTTGTTCTGATTTTCTGCCTCCTCCAGCATCTTCCAGATATGCTGCACCTCCAGCGCTTTCTGAACGGACTGCTCCTGGGCATCCCTCACATCTTGCTGAGCTCTCTGGACAATGGTTTCCTGCCACTCCCTGGAGGCTGCCAGCTGAGATGTCAACTCTCCCACCTCAAGTCAAAGAGAACAAAGCAGTCAGAGGCTACAGCCACAGCCTGTCACTGTCAGCCACAGCAGAGGCTGTGAGGAATGGCAAAGGCCAACTTTGCATTCCTCCCTGTTCTGAGAGGACCAGATTTGCAATGGATATGGACAAATTATTTCAAAACTCAAGTGGCTCATGAAGGCCACCCGAAAAAGCTCCGCACAACCAAGGCTAGCAGGAAGAGGCCGGCAGAAATCCGTGCTGATGGTTGTCCAAGGCCTTGGGTCCATTGGCCCTACGGATATTGGCATTTGGGCACTGCTCCTGCCAAGGCCTCTTGGATATTGGCCCTGCAGCCACCAGTAGGCCCCAGTGTAAACCAGCAAGTGCCTGCCTCCCTTGCAGCCCTAATGTCTCCCTGCATCTTCCAGTAATGCCCAGTATAAACCAGGACTGACCAGTATAGATCGGCAACCATCCCCCTATCAGCCCAAAAGCCTTCTTGCACTCACCAGCATGGCCCACTACAAACCTGTAGGGACCAGGAAGGCCCAGCAACCATGCCCCTTTTCCAGCCCGAAAACCAGCCTGCACCCACTAACAGAAACTAGTATGCATCTGCATCCATCCCCCTTCCCAGCTCTAGACGCCCATACAGACACCAGTGTGAATCAGTAACCACCCACCTACCAGGCATCAATCACCCTTCCCCGAGCCCAGTAAACTGGTATGGTCCAGTATGAACCAATATACAATGTCCCTTTCCCCTCTAAGCCCCGTGCAGCCACCAGGATGGACCAGTCCAGCCCAGAGCTCACTTGGGGGGGCCTCGACCTGAAGGGGCAGGGGGGTAGGCGTGCGGGGTGATGGGGCGGCGGGGGGGGGGGGTGGGTAGGAGCTCCTCCACCTGGCGAGTAGAAAGCAGTATAAACCACTCCGGACTGGGGCAGGTGGGGAAAATTCAGAGTCACAAGGAGCCACCGGCAGAGAGGCAGCGGAGAGCCGGGAGCGACGGCTGACGCTGCGGCGCGGGAGAAGTTCCCGCCTCAGCTGAACTCCCTCCTCGTTGATTGACAAGTGGGGGCCGGCTCGCGCCCAAACGGCGGGCGGGGAAAAGTCCCCTCAGGGATTGGCTGGGCGGGGCGGGGGCAGGGCGCGAGCTCTTCCCGCCTCAGCCCAAGTCCCCTCAGGGACTGGCTGGGCGGGTACCCAAAACGATTGAAAAAGGGCCGAAACCTCCTGGAAATGTCAACAAAACTGAGGAAAATGGCATAAATTTGAATAAGTAGGAAAGATTTAAGGCTATCTTGAAGTTACATTGAAGCACTGGAGGGTGGGAAAGGCAGATTGTGCACAAAAATGTGTCAAAACCAAGGAAAAGCTCCAAAAGCCCTTCAAAAATCCCCTGAAATTAAGTAGAACTGAGTAGAAACATTATAAATACGAATAAATAAAAAGAAATTAAAGGCCTATTTGGCATATATTAAATGGGGAGGTGTAAAATGGGACTTTGGGTGCTAAAATGTCACAAGGAAGCGCTACAAACCCCCAAGCACCAAATTGCCCTCATGCCTGGACTGGCTGCCCAGCAGCTCGAGTAGAAGAGTCCTCGACTTGCTCAGGGAAGCAGCAGCAGCCCTCCTGCTGAGGCACAGCCTGTGGAGAAAGGGGACAGTGGCCCCAGTGTGTGCTTGGGCTATCAGAGCTGGGTTGATAAATCCTGTCAGAAGTCTCTCTACTATGCCTGTGATGGCTGAGGGTATGTGGGAAGGCTTTGCCAGCCATGAACTGGACTTGTGTATCATCTGAGCTATGTTCAGGGTCATTCTGGGAGCCTCTTCCTTTTCCCCTTCCCCAAGGGCAGAGTGTTGGTGAGGGCTGGACTTGGAGGCTGTGTCTGCCCCGACAGCCGCTACCGTGGGGCTGCAGATGCTCCTGCCAGCGCGGGCTTGTCTGAGCCGGTCCTCGTGCCTCAGTCACAGCTGGCCTGAGACCGACAGCACTGGCAGAACTACACTGAGAGCTGTGCAAGGAGCAGGCAGGAGCTGTCAGACCTTCACCAGGAGCACAGCTTTGCGGCTGTGCTCAAGGAGCCCAAAGCTGCTGTGCTGGAAGCAGGGCTTCGAAGCTGCATCACTCTCTGCACCTTCACTTGGCAGTGACATCCCTGGACCGTCAGTCTCTGCAGAGACAGGCCCTGGAGAAGGCAGGTGCAGCTCTTCTCTTCCCCCGCGGAGGATTTGTGCCCTGCTCAGAAACCAGTTCCCATCCAATGGGGCACAAAAATCTTCCCGAGGACACGGACCAATGCTCTTTAAGATGAGGGTGAAAAATACCTGCCAAAACTTTCCCAAGCAGCCCCATTTGGTTCTTGAAGATCTGTTCCAAGCAAGGAATGTTTGATGTAAGAGCAAGACTTTTCTTCTGCCTACAAGACCTATTGATATATTGCCAAATAGAGAGCAGAGAAAAAAAAAATACACTCGTGGCTGTCTCCGGATCCTTAATCTATTTGATGAGCCTTAAACACTGCGACTCAGCATTTCTCTGTAGCAATTTGAAAGGACCCTGAAACACCATTTTGCCTCTTTGTGTGGCTGTTCTAAACGCAACGCTTTACTTTCCATGAACGTTTGTAAGCACCAAGAACCTTTTGAGGATTTTTTCGTCCATCTCCCCTTTGACAGGGAAGACAGAAGAACTCCTGCGACTCAGGAACTAAGCGCATCCCTAAAGAGAATGCTGAGCCTTAAAACCGATGCTGTCTGGAGCAGCAACTTTGAACTCATGGTATGAGCCAGGTCCCTGCCCAGCTGCCCAGCAGCAGGGCTGTGGGGACGCAGGGGTGGCGGTGCAGCTGCCGGGGCCAGCTGGGAGCTGGGATGGGGGCAGAGCCAGGGGAGGGCCTCTCCAACAGCCCCTGGAATGTTGGGCTTTGCACCCTAGCAACCGTCAACCGCCCGTGGAATGTTGGTGATGTTCTGCCCTCGCTCCAAAACTCTGCTCAGTTTAGTCCATCGCTCTGCTCACCTGCTCCATATTCCTTTCCATTCCAAATCCAACCCACCACGTGATGCCTCCCCTTGCGTGGGCACGGCAGAAGCTTTGGGCAAGGAGCTGATCTGAACAGCAAGCTCCTGCACAGCCAGCCCACGGGCAGGGAGCAAACTCTCCCTCTGCCAAACTTCCGAGCATTCCACACAGGAGCAGAGCACAATGTGGGCAACAAAGCCCAGTGGCAGAATGAGCCTTCAAGCACTGCTGAGGCCTTGAAACTCCTCCAACTCTTCTTTGCTGACACCACAGCCTTGTGGCTGCGGGGCTGGCTGCCGGCAGAGAGGCAGCTGCTCCCGCCTCCTCTCGCTTTGCAGCGGACACAGGCACAGCAGCTCCGGCACGGAGCTCTCTGTCCGCGCGGGAGCGGAGGTGATGCCAGCCCTGGGAGCAGCGCTCAGGGCTCACCTGGCCTGGGCAACACAGCTCGGCTCACAGCTGCTCCTCTGCTTTCTGACAGACATGTGCTTTGCCAAGGGCTGTGTTCCTCCCACCAAGGAGGAGTCTGTTCTCACCTGTCCAGAAGTCAACCTGCTGTGCTGGGCAGACTGGGGGACATCCAACCTCATGCTGTCCGAGATGTCAAATGTCCCAAATATTTTCTTGACACTCCTCCCTTCTTGTTGCACCTGCACGTTGGATGGGAGAAAAGGTTAGAGAAACCTGTCCGCAAACACGGAGCAAAAGGACCTCTGGACATGCAGGCAAGGACATCTCTGCTCAGAGACCCTGAATTGCTGCAGACAACACTGGGGCCAAAAAGCTCTTGCTGGGGGCTGCGCAAGAGAGGCCAGTGCGTGTCTGGAGACACGGGGCCAGGGAGGGAGGCAGCGGAGCGCAGGTGCCTTTGTGAAAGCCATGGGCTGCCACAAGGGAGAGAACAAAGCAAGGGTTGCGCCCACAGCAGGGACAGGGAGAGGGAAGAAAACAAGCAGAGGACTCCAAAGCGCTGCCTGGGCAAACGTGTCGTGTTGCAGAGGAGCCCGAGGCTTTGCAGAGGCAGCAAAAGCCCACTTTACCTGCTCGCCAGCTCTCCGGGGCTTAGTGTTTAATTCAGCCTTCTCTTTCATGTCCTTTGGTGATGTTGCACCCCAATCCTGCAGACATTCCGCGCCTTTCCTTGAGTGCTCTGACAGCCACTTCCCTTCTGCTCCAACAGCCTGCTGAGTATTCAGAGAGATGAGTCCCCTATTTTAAACACCGCAAGAGCTGTCCCTGAGAAATCTCTGTCCCGGGAACCATTCTCGAAGCACCAGCAGGGCAGCTGCTGTTCAGCCCTCGGTCCAAAACTCTGCTCAGTTTAGTCCATTGCTCTGCTCACCTGCTCCATTCCTCTCCCTGCCAAATCCAACCCCCCACGTGTTGCCTCCCCTTGCGTGGGTACGGCAGAAGCAGCTCCCCATGGCCAGCTTCGGGCCAGGAGCTGATTTGAACAGCAAGCTCCTGAGCTGTGTCAGCTGTTATGGGCATGCCCCGGATCATTCTGGCTGTCAATGGTCTCTGTCTCTGCCTGGAGCCAGGCACACAGACATGGCTGCTGCTTGCAGCCTGGGCTGCTTTTCCTAAGAGGGCCTGGACTTTCAGGGACATACATTCATTCCCACCCCTTTCTGGGAACCATCATTGGAATCATTGAGAGACGTTGCAGTGGACTGAAGAGCAATGCCAGTGCCTACCTTGAGAAATGCCTTTCCCTTCAGGACGTCCAAGTGCTTCTTCAGACGCCCATTGGAAATTTCACTCTTAGTCAGGGCAGCACTCAGGACCTGAGCTTTCCCTCTCCATTCCTTCACAGCAGCACCATGCTCCAGCTCTTCTTGCATGCCTTCCCTCTCCACTTCCAAGTGCTGGGGTCTTTCCTTCTTTTTTTGAACATCAGGTGCATGCATTTTGTTTTCCTTTTCCAGATTTCTCATCTGCCCCAGGTACAATTCCCATTCATGCTGCCAAAACAAGGCAGAAAAAGGGTCACTCATTCCAGCTCTGGGTTTGCTTTCCATCCCAGATCTGGACTCCTGCCCCAGGGGCTGGCACAGACTGCCCCTCTCTCCCTGCCTCTCGGGATGCTGCAGACCTTTGCTGGGCCCCCCCTGCCTTGACACAGTGTCTTTCCCAGCTCACCCAGCCCATCTCAGCATCCTTTCTGCTCTTCCCCGACCTCTTGCAGCTCCACTCGAGTGCTCCTTTGGGGAGGAGCTGCCAGAACTGCAGACAGCATTTCAATCCTCCCTAAGCAGGATTTAGGCAGCGCCGTGAGGATGTGCTCCCCATCAGGGAGAAAGGGAAGAGTAAACAAACTCGACATTTCATTCCCTGCGTTTGGAGTAACAGGAGTGGTTTTCAACCTCTCCTGTGTGGAGTTTCCCTGGCTCCATCCCCGAGAGCCCCACTGTCCTCTCTTGAAGCAGCAATGGCCAGATCAGTCTGTCATTCTCTGCTGGCACTCAGGACAAGTTCTCCCCTTGCAGGGACACGTCCTTATCTGGATCAGCACTTTGCTTTTCTCTCTTTTCTCCCACTGGCTGCTCTCAGATGGCCAAGGCCAAACACCTTTCTATTAACAGAAAACTTGGTCTTCTCCCCCCTTGTCCCAGGGCCAGATATTTAGAAATCTGAACATGGGTTTGGACACGAGGAATTGCCCAAACCATGCAATGGCCATAAAGACAAGTGTGGACATTGAGAACTAAAGCCACTCGGGAACAAAACTCCAGCATGGAGGAAAATCAGCAGCCTCAACCCTAACTGGGCTTGACAGGATGACGTCATGTTTCCCTCCTTCTTCAGAAGAATGCAATCAGAAAATCTAAACTGGAAGAAGGTGCTCCTTAGAACATTAACACAAGGTCTAAACATAGGTAAGAAATGGCCCTTTGTGGCATCAGTTGGGACCCAGGAGAAAATGGAGGAAACATCGGAGGCAGCAGCAGACACCAGATCCAGCCTTGGCCTCAGGGTGCAGCAGCAGCCCCGGCAGGACACGGCAGCAGTGGAGGCTGCTGGGAGCAGACAGCAGTCGGGGCCTCCAAGCCGAAGGTGGTGTTGCGTGCCCCCGGAGAAGAGGATGCCAGGGCACAGGCTACCTGCATGTTGAGCTCTTGCAGTTCCCTTCTGTGCTCGGAGTGGAGCAGCTTGGCCTCCTGAAGAGCAGAATGAAGGTGACGCACCTGGTTATTCAGCACCAGCTTCTTCTCTTCTTCTGTTCTGAGGCACAGATCCTTTTCCTCCAGAGACAGAAGCAGCCTAGAAGAGAAGCATGCAATTCATTACTAAATGGTGCCGCATTTTATAAACTCGGAGCACTTGCACCACCTCAGGGAAAACTGCTCTGTCTGATGGAGTTTGTCTAAACAACTTGGCTGTTTGTTGCCCCTGCGCTCACAGCCCAGCATGTGCCCACTCTGCTTTTATTCATGAAAGAATGGGGAGTTCCTGCCTACACGACCTGCCTTCTTCTTAAGGTGGGAATGTGAATACAGACCTAACAAAGCCTTGCAGTGAAGACAGTAGGGGAGAGGAACAATTCTCTTCTGACTAACCAGGCTCCAAGGGCAGAAGCTTTGGTCAACACGGAAGAGACATTTTCTTGCCCCATCTTGTATATCCAGGTAGGAAAATCAGCACCCGACAGCCAGGGGATCTCTGGCAAGTTCCCTAAGATTTACCAGCACCCATCCTTCTTTCAGCTGGAGAGAAACAAAGGCCAACAGCAGAAGTGGCGACAGAGGCTTGGAGCACAACCTGATGGAAGATGCAGAAACCTCCAGGCGAGCAAGAGTGCCCTGCCCTTTCTTTCTCTTCTGCTTGCAAGAAGAATCCTGCAACACTGAAGAGTGGCAGGACTTGAGCAGCTGGAGGAGCCCCCTAACCTTGGTCTTGTTTCTTGCATTCTATGCACAGTCAGTAACGCCTGTGCACTGTGGAGGCTGGCAGGGACCCTGCTCGACCCTTTCCAGGCACCCAGGGCCATTGGATGAGGAACGATGCAACAGAGACCTTCTTGTTTCTTGGCTGCCTCCGAGGAGAATCTGCTTAGATCAGAAATCAGGGCCTTAAGATGGTTCTGCCAAGCAAAGGCATCACGATGCCAGAGCTGATCCGGATCTCAAAAACTTCAGGGACCCAAGGTGGAGCTGATGGATGTGTCCAGCCCCTTACGTTGCAGCTGGGACAGTGTTAACACACCCACCTAACAACACAACACCTCCCCAGAGGGAAAGAGCTACCCCAAAAGCCTTTGTCTTCGGAGAAAAGTGTATCGGAAGGCTTAAAAAAGAAGAAAATGAAACACAACATCCAGAAAACGAGACGTACCTGCAGGGAGAGTTCAGAACTCTGCCACTTAGGAAATGCTGCCAGAGCCCCTGGCAGGTGCAAAGAGGGAATCCGTTCCTCACAATGCAGAGTCCACAGGCTTTCATTTACCTGGCGTTTTCCCTCTCTAGGGCGTTCAAGGAAGTCTGACATTCTGAATTTTGGCGCGCTACATCTTCCCATTGATTCCTTTCCCTGTCCAGCTTCTGCAGTTTCCCTTGCAGCTCCTTGTTCTGATTTCCTGCCTCCTCCAGCATCTTCCAGATATGCTGCACCTCCAGCGCTTTCTGAACGGACTGCTCCTGGGCATCCCTCACATCTTGCTGAGCTCTCTGGACAATGGTTTCCTGCCACTCCCTGAAGGCTGCCAGCTGAGATGTCAACTCTCCCACCTCAAGTCAAAGAGAACAAAGCAGTCAGAGGCTACAGCCACAGCCTGTCACTGTCAGCCACAGCAGAGGCTGTGAGGAATGGCAAAGGCCAACTTTGCATTCCTCCCTGTTCTGAGAGGACCAGATTTGCAATGGATATGGACAAATTATTTCAAACTCAAGTGGCTCATGAAGGCCACCCGAAAAAGCTCCGCACAACCAAGGCTAGCAGGAAGAGGCCGGCAGAAATCCGTGCTGATGGTTGTCCAAGGCCTTGGGTCCATTGGCCCTACGGATATTGGCATTTGGGCACTGCTCCTGCCAAGGCCTCTTGGATATTGGCCCTGCAGCCACCAGTAGGCCCCAGTGTAAACCAGCAAGTGCCTGCCTCCCTTGCAGCCCTAATGTCTCCCTGCATCTTCCAGTAATGCCCAGTATAAACCAGGACTGACCAGTATAGATCAGCAACCATCCCCCTATCAGCCCAAAAGCCTTCTTGCACTCACCAGCATGGCCCACTACAAACCTGTAGGGACCAGGAAGGCCCAGCAACCATGCCCCTTTTCCAGCCCGAAAACCAGCCTGCACCCACTAACAGAAACTAGTATGCATCTGCATCCATCCCCCTTCCAGCTCTAGACGCCCCTACAGACACCAGTGTGAATCAGTAACCACCCACCTACCAGGCATCAACCACCCTTCCCCGAGCCCAGTAAACTGGTATGGTCCAGTATGAACCAATATACAATGTCCCCTTTCCCCTCTAAGCCCGTGCAGCCACCAGGATGGACCAGTCCAGCCCAGAGCTCACTTGGGGGGGCCTCGACCTGAAGGGGCAGGGGGTAGGCGTGCGGGGGTGATGGGGCGGGGGGGGGTGGGTAGGAGCTCCTCCACCTGGCGAGTAGAAAGCAGTATAAACCACTCCGGACTGGGGCAGGTGGGGAAAATTCAGAGTCACAAGGAGCCACCGGCAGAGAGGCAGCGGAGAGCCGGGAGCGACGGCTGACGCTGCGGCGCGGGAGAAGTTCCCGCCTCAGCTGAACTCCCCTCCTCGTTGATTGACAAGTGGGGGCCGGCTCGCGCCCAAACGGCGGGCGGGGAAAAGTCCCCTCAGGGATTGGCTGGGCGGGGCGGGGGGCAGGGCGCGAGCTCTTCCCGCCTCAGCCAAGTCCCCTCAGGGACTGGCTGGGCGGGTACCCAAAACGATTGAAAAAGGGCCGAAACCTCCTGGAAATGTCAACAAAACTGAGGAAAATGGCATAAATTTGAATAAGTAGGAAAGATTTAAGGCTATCTTGAAGTTACATTGAAGCACTGGAGGGTGGGAAAGGCAGATTGTGCACAAAAATGTGTCAAAACCAAGGAAAAGCTCCAAAAGCCCTTCAAAAATCCCCTGAAATTAAGTAGAACTGAGTAGAAACATTATAAATACGAATAAATAAAAAGAAATTAAAGGCCTATTTGGCATATATTAAATGGGGAGGTGTAAAATGGGACTTTGGGTGCTAAAATGTCACAAGGAAGCGCTACAAACCCCCAAGCACCAAATTGCCCTCATGCCTGGACTGGCTGCCCAGCAGCTCGAGTAGAAGAGTCCTCGACTTGCTCAGGGAAGCAGCAGCAGCCCCTCCTGCTGAGGCACAGCCTGTGGAGAAAGGGGACAGTGGCCCCAGTGTGTGCTTGGGCTATCAGAGCTGGGTTGATAAATCCTGTCAGAAGTCTCTCTACTACGCCTGTGATGGCTGAGGGTATGTGGGAAGGCTTTGCCAGCCATGAACTGGACTTGTGTATCATCTGAGCTATGTTCAGGGTCATTCTGGGAGCCTCTTCCTTTTCCCCTTCCCCAAGGGCAGAGTGTTGGTGAGGGCTGGACTTGGAGGCTGTGTCTGCCCCGACAGCCGCTACCGTGGGGCTGCAGATGCTCCTGCCAGCGCGGCTTGTCTGAGCCGGTCCTCGTGCCTCAGTCACAGCTGGCCTGAGACCGACAGCACTGGCAGAACTACACTGAGAGCTGTGCAAGGAGCAGGCAGGAGCTGTCAGACCTTCACCAGGAGCACAGCTTTGCGGCTGTGCTCAAGGAGCCCAAAGCTGCTGTGCTGGAAGCAGGGCTTCGAAGCTGCATCACTCTCTGCACCTTCACTTGGCAGTGACATCCCTGGACCGTCAGTCTCTGCAGAGACAGGCCCTGGAGAAGGCAGGTGCAGCTCTTCTCTTCCCCGCGGAGGATTTGTGCCCTGCTCAGAAACCAGTTCCCATCCAATGGGGCACAAAAATCTTCCCGAGGACACGGACCAATGCTCTTTAAGATGAGGGTGAAAAATACCTGCCAAAACTTTCCCAAGCAGCCCCATTTGGTTCTTGAAGATCTGTTCCAAGCAAGGAATGTTTGATGTAAGAGCAAGACTTTTCTTCTGCCTACAAGACCTATTGATATATTGCCAAATAGAGAGCAGAGAAAAAAAAAATACACTCGTGGCTGTCTCCGGATCCTTAATCTATTTGATGAGCCTTAAACACTGCGACTCAGCATTTCTCTGTAGCAATTTGAAAGGACCCTGAAACACCATTTTGCCTCTTTGTGTGGCTGTTCTAAACGCAACGCTTTACTTTCCATGAACGTTTGTAAGCACCAAGAACCTTTTGAGGATTTTTTCGTCCATCTCCCCTTTGACAGGGAAGACAGAAGAACTCCTGCGACTCAGGAACTAAGCGCATCCCTAAAGAGAATGCTGAGCCTTAAAACCGATGCTGTCTGGAGCAGCAACTTTGAACTCATGGTATGAGCCAGGTCCCTGCCCAGCTGCCCAGCAGCAGGGCTGTGGGGACGCAGGGGTGGCGGTGCAGCTGCCGGGGCCAGCTGGGAGCTGGGATGGGGGCAGAGCCAGGGGAGGGCCTCTCCAACAGCCCCTGGAATGTTGGGCTTTGCACCCTAGCAACCGTCAACCGCCCGTGGAATGTTGGTGATGTTCTGCCCTCGCTCCAAAACTCTGCTCAGTTTAGTCCATCGCTCTGCTCACCTGCTCCATATTCCTTTCCATTCCAAATCCAACCCACCACGTGATGCCTCCCCTTGCGTGGGCACGGCAGAAGCTTTGGGCAAGGAGCTGATCTGAACAGCAAGCTCCTGCACAGCCAGCCCACGGGCAGGGAGCAAACTCTCCCTCTGCCAAACTTCCGAGCATTCCACACAGGAGCAGAGCACAATGTGGGCAACAAAGCCCAGTGGCAGAATGAGCCTTCAAGCACTGCTGAGGCCTTGAAACTCCTCCAACTCTTCTTTGCTGACACCACAGCCTTGTGGCTGCGGGGCTGGCTGCCGGCAGAGAGGCAGCTGCTCCCGCCTCCTCTCGCTTTGCAGCGGACACAGGCACAGCAGCTCCGGCACGGAGCTCTCTGTCCGCGCGGGGAGCGGAGGTGATGCCAGCCCTGGGAGCAGCGCTCAGGGCTCACCTGGCCTGGGCAACACAGCTCGGCTCACAGCTGCTCCTCTGCTTTCTGACAGACATGTGCTTTGCCAAGGGCTGTGTTCCTCCCACCAAGGAGGAGTCTGTTCTCACCTGTCCAGAAGTCAACCTGCTGTGCTGGGCAGACTGGGGGACATCCAACCTCATGCTGTCCGAGATGTCAAATGTCCCAAATATTTTCTTGACACTCCTCCCTTCTTGTTGCACCTGCACGTTGGATGGGAGAAAAGGTTAGAGAAACCTGTCCGCAAACACGGAGCAAAAGGACCTCTGGACATGCAGGCAAGGACATCTCTGCTCAGAGACCCTGAATTGCTGCAGACAACACTGGGGCCAAAAAGCTCTTGCTGGGGGCTGCGCAAGAGAGGCCAGTGCGTGTCTGGAGACACGGGGCCAGGGAGGGAGGCAGCGGAGCGCAGGTGCCTTTGTGAAAGCCATGGGCTGCCACAAGGGAGAGAACAAAGCAAGGGTTGCGCCCACAGCAGGGACAGGGAGAGGGAAGAAAACAAGCAGAGGACTCCAAAGCGCTGCCTGGGCAAACGTGTCGTGTTGCAGAGGAGCCCGAGGCTTTGCAGAGGCAGCAAAAGCCCACTTTACCTGCTCGCCAGCTCTCCGGGGCTTAGTGTTTAATTCAGCCTTCTCTTTCATGTCCTTTGGTGATGTTGCACCCCAATCCTGCAGACATTCCGCGCCTTTCCTTGAGTGCTCTGACAGCCACTTCCCTTCTGCTCCAACAGCCTGCTGAGTATTCAGAGAGATGAGTCCCCTATTTTAAACACCGCAAGAGCTGTCCCTGAGAAATCTCTGTCCCGGGAACCATTCTCGAAGCACCAGCAGGGCAGCTGCTGTTCAGCCCTCGGTCCAAAACTCTGCTCAGTTTAGTCCATTGCTCTGCTCACCTGCTCCATTCCTCTCCCTGCCAAATCCAACCCCCCACGTGTTGCCTCCCCTTGCGTGGGTACGGCAGAAGCAGCTCCCCATGGCCAGCTTCGGGCCAGGAGCTGATTTGAACAGCAAGCTCCTGAGCTGTGTCAGCTGTTACGGGCATGCCCCGGATCATTCTGGCTGTCAATGGTCTCTGTCTCTGCCTGGAGCCAGGCACACAGACATGGCTGCTGCTTGCAGCCTGGGCTGCTTTTCCTAAGAGGGCCTGGACTTTCAGGGACATACATTCATTCCCACCCCTTTCTGGGAACCATCATTGGAATCATTGAGAGACGTTGCAGTGGACTGAAGAGCAATGCCAGTGCCTACCTTGAGAAATGCCTTTCCCTTCAGGACGTCCAAGTGCTTCTTCAGACGCCCATTGGAAATTTCACTCTTAGTCAGGGCAGCACTCAGGACCTGAGCTTTCCCTCTCCATTCCTTCACAGCAGCACCATGCTCCAGCTCTTCTTGCATGCCTTCCCTCTCCACTTCCAAGTGCTGGGGTCTTTCCTTCTTTTTTTGAACATCAGGTGCATGCATTTTGTTTTCCTTTTCCAGATTTCTCATCTGCCCCAGGTACAATTCCCATTCATGCTGCCAAAACAAGGCAGAAAAAGGGTCACTCATTCCAGCTCTGGGTTTGCTTTCCATCCCAGATCTGGACTCCTGCCCCAGGGGCTGGCACAGACTGCCCCTCTCTCCCTGCCTCTCGGGATGCTGCAGACCTTTGCTGGGCCCCCCCTGCCTTGACACAGTGTCTTTCCCAGCTCACCCAGCCCATCTCAGCATCCTTTCTGCTCTTCCCCGACCTCTTGCAGCTCCACTCGAGTGCTCCTTTGGGGAGGAGCTGCCAGAACTGCAGACAGCATTTCAATCCTCCCTAAGCACGATTTAGGCAGCGCCGTGAGGATGTGCTCCCCATCAGGGAGAAAGGGAAGAGTAAACAAACTCGACATTTCATTCCCTGCGTTTGGAGTAACAGGAGTGGTTTTCAACCTCTCCTGTGTGGAGTTTCCCTGGCTCCATCCCCGAGAGCCCCACTGTCCTCTCTTGAAGCAGCAATGGCCAGATCAGTCTGTCATTCTCTGCTGGCACTCAGGACAAGTTCTCCCCTTGCAGGGACACGTCCTTATCTGGATCAGCACTTTGCTTTTCTCTCTTTTCTCCCCACTGGCTGCTCTCAGATGGCCAAGGCCAAACACCTTTCTATTAACAGAAAACTTGGTCTTCTCCCCCCTTGTCCCAGGGCCAGATATTTAGAAATCTGAACATGGGTTTGGACACGAGGAATTGCCCAAACCATGCAATGGCCATAAAGACAAGTGTGGACATTGAGAACTAAAGCCACTCGGGAACAAAACTCCAGCATGGAGGAAAATCAGCAGCCTCAACCCTAACTGGGCTTGACAGGATGACGTCATGTTTCCCTCCTTCTTCAGAAGAATGCAATCAGAAAATCTAAACTGGAAGAAGGTGCTCCTTAGAAACATTAACACAAGGTCTAAACATAGGTAAGAAATGGCCCTTTGTGGCATCAGTTGGGACCCAGGAGAAAATGGAGGAAACATCGGAGGCAGCAGCAGACACCAGATCCAGCCTTGGCCTCAGGGTGCAGCAGCAGCCCCGGGCAGGACACGGCAGCAGTGGAGGCTGCTGGGAGCAGACAGCAGTCGGGGCCTCCAAGCCGAAGGTGGTGTTGCGTGCCCCCGGAGAAGAGGATGCCAGGGCACAGGCTACCTGCATGTTGAGCTCTTGCAGTTCCCTTCTGTGCTCGGAGTGGAGCAGCTTGGCCTCCTGAAGAGCAGAATGAAGGTGACGCACCTGGTTATTCAGCACCAGCTTCTTCTCTTCTTCTGTTCTGAGGCACAGATCCTTTTCCTCCAGAGACAGAATCAGCCTAGAAGAGAAGCATGCAATTCATTACTAAATGGTGCCGCATTTTATAAACTCGGAGCACTTGCACCACCTCAGGGAAAACTGCTCTGTCTGATGGAGTTTGTCTAAACAACTTGGCTGTTTGTTGCCCCTGCGCTCACAGCCCAGCATGTGCCCACTCTGCTTTTATTCATGAAAGAATGGGGAGTTCCTGCCTACACGACCTGCCTTCTTCTTAAGGTGGGAATGTGAATACAGACCTAACAAAGCCTTGCAGTGAAGACAGTAGGGGAGAGGAACAATTCTCTTCTGACTAACCAGGCTCCAAGGGCAGAAGCTTTGGTCAACACGGAAGAGACATTTTCCTTGCCCCATCTTGTATATCCAGGTAGGAAAATCAGCACCCGACAGCCAGGGGATCTCTGGCAAGTTCCCTAAGATTTACCAGCACCCATCCTTCTTTCAGCTGGAGAGAAACAAAGGCCAACAGCAGAAGTGGCGACAGAGGCTTGGAGCACAACCTGATGGAAGATGCAGAAACCTCCAGGCGAGCAAGAGTGCCCTGCCCTTTCTTTCTCTTCTGCTTGCAAGAAGAATCCTGCAACACTGAAGAGTGGCAGGACTTGAGCAGCTGGAGGAGCCCCCTAACCTTGGTCTTGTTTCTTGCATTCTATGCACAGTCAGTAACGCCTGTGCACTGTGGAGGCTGGCAGGGACCCTGCTCGACCCTTTCCAGGCACCCAGGGCCATTGGATGAGGAACGATGCAACAGAGACCTTCTTGTTTCTTGGCTGCCTCCGAGGAGAATCTGCCTTAGATCAGAAATCAGGGCCTTAAGATGGTTCTGCCAAGCAAAGGCATCACGATGCCAGAGCTGATCCGGATCTCAAAAACTTCAGGGACCCAAGGTGGAGCTGATGGATGTGTCCAGCCCCTTACGTTGCAGCTGGGACAGTGTTAACACACCCACCTAACAACACAACACCTCCCCAGAGGGAAAGAGCTACCCCAAAAGCCTTTGTCTTCGGAGAAAACTGTATCGGAAGGCTTAAAAAAGAAGAAAATGAAACACAACATCCAGAAAACGAGACGTACCTGCAGGGAGAGTTCAGAACTCTGCCACTTAGGAAATGCTGCCAGAGCCCCTGGCAGGTGCAAAGAGGGAATCCGTTCCTCACAATGCAGAGTCCCACAGGCTTTCATTTACCTGGCGTTTTCCCTCTCTAGGGCGTTCAAGGAAGTCTGACATTCTGAATTTTGGCGCGCTACATCTTCCCATTGATTCCTTTCCCTGTCCAGCTTCTGCAGTTTCCCTTGCAGCTCCTTGTTCTGATTTCCTGCCTCCTCCAGCATCTTCCAGATATGCTGCACCTCCAGCGCTTTCTGAACGGACTGCTCCTGGGCATCCCTCACATCTTGCTGAGCTCTCTGGACAATGGTTTCCTGCCACTCCCTGAAGGCTGCCAGCTGAGATGTCAACTCTCCCACCTCAAGTCAAAGAGAACAAAGCAGTCAGAGGCTACAGCCACAGCCTGTCACTGTCAGCCACAGCAGAGGCTGTGAGGAATGGCAAAGGCCAACTTTGCATTCCTCCCTGTTCTGAGAGGACCAGATTTGCAATGGATATGGACAAATTATTTCAAAACTCAAGTGGCTCATGAAGGCCACCCGAAAAAGCTCCGCACAACCAAGGCTAGCAGGAAGAGGCCGGCAGAAATCCGTGCTGATGGTTGTCCAAGGCCTTGGGTCCATTGGCCCTACGGATATTGGCATTTGGGCACTGCTCCTGCCAAGGCCTCTTGGATATTGGCCCTGCAGCCACCAGTAGGCCCCAGTGTAAACCAGCAAGTGCCTGCCTCCCTTGCAGCCCTAATGTCTCCCTGCATCTTCCAGTAATGCCCAGTATAAACCAGGACTGACCAGTATAGATCAGCAACCATCCCCCTATCAGCCCAAAAGCCTTCTTGCACTCACCAGCATGGCCCACTACAAACCTGTAGGGACCAGGAAGGCCCAGCAACCATGCCCCTTTTCCAGCCCGAAAACCAGCCTGCACCCACTAACAGAAACTAGTATGCATCTGCATCCATCCCCCTTCCCAGCTCTAGACGCCCCTACAGACACCAGTGTGAATCAGTAACCACCCACCTACCAGGCATCAACCACCCTTCCCCGAGCCCAGTAAACTGGTATGGTCCAGTATGAACCAATATACAATGTCCCTTTCCCCTCTAAGCCCCGTGCAGCCACCAGGATGGACCAGTCCAGCCCAGAGCTCACTTGGGGGGGCCTCGACCTGAAGGGGCAGGGGGGTAGGCGTGCGGGGTGATGGGGCGGGGGGGGGTGGGTAGGAGCTCCTCCACCTGGCGAGTAGAAAGCAGTATAAACCACTCCGGACTGGGGCAGGTGGGGAAAATTCAGAGTCACAAGGAGCCACCGGCAGAGAGGCAGCGGAGAGCCGGGAGCGACGGCTGACGCTGCGGCGCGGGAGAAGTTCCCGCCTCAGCTGAACTCCCTCCTCGTTGATTGACAAGTGGGGGCCGGCTCGCGCCCAAACGGCGGGCGGGGAAAAGTCCCCTCAGGGATTGGCTGGGCGGGGCGGGGGCAGGGCGCGAGCTCTTCCCGCCTCAGCCCAAGTCCCCTCAGGGACTGGCTGGGCGGGTACCCAAAACGATTGAAAAAGGGCCGAAACCTCCTGGAAATGTCAACAAAACTGAGGAAAATGGCATAAATTTGAATAAGTAGGAAAGATTTAAGGCTATCTTGAAGTTACATTGAAGCACTGGAGGGTGGGAAAGGCAGATTGTGCACAAAAATGTGTCAAAACCAAGGAAAAGCTCCAAAAGCCCTTCAAAAATCCCCTGAAATTAAGTAGAACTGAGTAGAAACATTATAAATACGAATAAATAAAAAGAAATTAAAGGCCTATTTGGCATATATTAAATGGGGAGGTGTAAAATGGGACTTTGGGTGCTAAAATGTCACAAGGAAGCGCTACAAACCCCCAAGCACCAAATTGCCCTCATGCCTGGACTGGCTGCCCAGCAGCTCGAGTAGAAGAGTCCTCGACTTGCTCAGGGAAGCAGCAGCAGCCCTCCTGCTGAGGCACAGCCTGTGGAGAAAGGGGACAGTGGCCCCAGTGTGTGCTTGGGCTATCAGAGCTGGGTTGATAAATCCTGTCAGAAGTCTCTCTACTATGCCTGTGATGGCTGAGGGTATGTGGGAAGGCTTTGCCAGCCATGAACTGGACTTGTGTATCATCTGAGCTATGTTCAGGGTCATTCTGGGAGCCTCTTCCTTTTCCCCTTCCCCAAGGGCAGAGTGTTGGTGAGGGCTGGACTTGGAGGCTGTGTCTGCCCCGACAGCCGCTACCGTGGGGCTGCAGATGCTCCTGCCAGCGCGGGCTTGTCTGAGCCGGTCCTCGTGCCTCAGTCACAGCTGGCCTGAGACCGACAGCACTGGCAGAACTACACTGAGAGCTGTGCAAGGAGCAGGCAGGAGCTGTCAGACCTTCACCAGGAGCACAGCTTTGCGGCTGTGCTCAAGGAGCCCAAAGCTGCTGTGCTGGAAGCAGGGCTTCGAAGCTGCATCACTCTCTGCACCTTCACTTGGCAGTGACATCCCTGGACCGTCAGTCTCTGCAGAGACAGGCCCTGGAGAAGGCAGGTGCAGCTCTTCTCTTCCCCCGCGGAGGATTTGTGCCCTGCTCAGAAACCAGTTCCCATCCAATGGGGCACAAAAATCTTCCCGAGGACACGGACCAATGCTCTTTAAGATGAGGGTGAAAAATACCTGCCAAAACTTTCCCAAGCAGCCCCATTTGGTTCTTGAAGATCTGTTCCAAGCAAGGAATGTTTGATGTAAGAGCAAGACTTTTCTTCTGCCTACAAGACCTATTGATATATTGCCAAATAGAGAGCAGAGAAAAAAAAAATACACTCGTGGCTGTCTCCGGATCCTTAATCTATTTGATGAGCCTTAAACACTGCGACTCAGCATTTCTCTGTAGCAATTTGAAAGGACCCTGAAACACCATTTTGCCTCTTTGTGTGGCTGTTCTAAACGCAACGCTTTACTTTCCATGAACGTTTGTAAGCACCAAGAACCTTTTGAGGATTTTTTCGTCCATCTCCCCTTTGACAGGGAAGACAGAAGAACTCCTGCGACTCAGGAACTAAGCGCATCCCTAAAGAGAATGCTGAGCCTTAAAACCGATGCTGTCTGGAGCAGCAACTTTGAACTCATGGTATGAGCCAGGTCCCTGCCCAGCTGCCCAGCAGCAGGGCTGTGGGGACGCAGGGGTGGCGGTGCAGCTGCCGGGGCCAGCTGGGAGCTGGGATGGGGGCAGAGCCAGGGGAGGGCCTCTCCAACAGCCCCTGGAATGTTGGGCTTTGCACCCTAGCAACCGTCAACCGCCCGTGGAATGTTGGTGATGTTCTGCCCTCGCTCCAAAACTCTGCTCAGTTTAGTCCATCGCTCTGCTCACCTGCTCCATATTCCTTTCCATTCCAAATCCAACCCACCACGTGATGCCTCCCCTTGCGTGGGCACGGCAGAAGCTTTGGGCAAGGAGCTGATCTGAACAGCAAGCTCCTGCACAGCCAGCCCACGGGCAGGGAGCAAACTCTCCCTCTGCCAAACTTCCGAGCATTCCACACAGGAGCAGAGCACAATGTGGGCAACAAAGCCCAGTGGCAGAATGAGCCTTCAAGCACTGCTGAGGCCTTGAAACTCCTCCAACTCTTCTTTGCTGACACCACAGCCTTGTGGCTGCGGGGCTGGCTGCCGGCAGAGAGGCAGCTGCTCCCGCCTCCTCTCGCTTTGCAGCCGACACAGGCACAGCAGCTCCGGCACGGAGCTCTCTGTCCGCGCGGGAGCGGAGGTGATGCCAGCCCTGGGAGCAGCGCTCAGGGCTCACCTGGCCTGGGCAACACAGCTCGGCTCACAGCTGCTCCTCTGCTTTCTGACAGACATGTGCTTTGCCAAGGGCTGTGTTCCTCCCACCAAGGAGGAGTCTGTTCTCACCTGTCCAGAAGTCAACCTGCTGTGCTGGGCAGACTGGGGGACATCCAACCTCATGCTGTCCGAGATGTCAAATGTCCCAAATATTTTCTTGACACTCCTCCCTTCTTGTTGCACCTGCACGTTGGATGGGAGAAAAGGTTAGAGAAACCTGTCCGCAAACACGGAGCAAAAGGACCTCTGGACATGCAGGCAAGGACATCTCTGCTCAGAGACCCTGAATTGCTGCAGACAACACTGGGGCCAAAAAGCTCTTGCTGGGGGCTGCGCAAGAGAGGCCAGTGCGTGTCTGGAGACACGGGGCCAGGGAGGGAGGCAGCGGAGCGCAGGTGCCTTTGTGAAAGCCATGGGCTGCCACAAGGGAGAGAACAAAGCAAGGGTTGCGCCCACAGCAGGGACAGGGAGAGGGAAGAAAACAAGCAGAGGACTCCAAAGCGCTGCCTGGGCAAACGTGTCGTGTTGCAGAGGAGCCCGAGGCTTTGCAGAGGCAGCAAAAGCCCACTTTACCTGCTCGCCAGCTCTCCGGGGCTTAGTGTTTAATTCAGCCTTCTCTTTCATGTCCTTTGGTGATGTTGCACCCCAATCCTGCAGACATTCCGCGCCTTTCCTTGAGTGCTCTGACAGCCACTTCCCTTCTGCTCCAACAGCCTGCTGAGTATTCAGAGAGATGAGTCCCCTATTTTAAACACCGCAAGAGCTGTCCCTGAGAAATCTCTGTCCCGGGAACCATTCTCGAAGCACCAGCAGGGCAGCTGCTGTTCAGCCCTCGGTCCAAAACTCTGCTCAGTTTAGTCCATTGCTCTGCTCACCTGCTCCATTCCTCTCCCTGCCAAATCCAACCCCCCACGTGTTGCCTCCCCTTGCGTGGGTACGGCAGAAGCAGCTCCCCATGGCCAGCTTCGGGCCAGGAGCTGATTTGAACAGCAAGCTCCTGAGCTGTGTCAGCTGTTACGGGCATGCCCCGGATCATTCTGGCTGTCAATGGTCTCTGTCTCTGCCTGGAGCCAGGCACACAGACATGGCTGCTGCTTGCAGCCTGGGCTGCTTTTCCTAAGAGGGCCTGGACTTTCAGGGACATACATTCATTCCCACCCCTTTCTGGGAACCATCATTGGAATCATTGAGAGACGTTGCAGTGGACTGAAGAGCAATGCCAGTGCCTACCTTGAGAAATGCCTTTCCCTTCAGGACGTCCAAGTGCTTCTTCAGACGCCCATTGGAAATTTCACTCTTAGTCAGGGCAGCACTCAGGACCTGAGCTTTCCCTCTCCATTCCTTCACAGCAGCACCATGCTCCAGCTCTTCTTGCATGCCTTCCCTCTCCACTTCCAAGTGCTGGGGTCTTTCCTTCTTTTTTTGAACATCAGGTGCATGCATTTTGTTTTCCTTTTCCAGATTTCTCATCTGCCCCAGGTACAATTCCCATTCATGCTGCCAAAACAAGGCAGAAAAAGGGTCACTCATTCCAGCTCTGGGTTTGCTTTCCATCCCAGATCTGGACTCCTGCCCCAGGGGCTGGCACAGACTGCCCCTCTCTCCCTGCCTCTCGGGATGCTGCAGACCTTTGCTGGGCCCCCCCTGCCTTGACACAGTGTCTTTCCCAGCTCACCCAGCCCATCTCAGCATCCTTTCTGCTCTTCCCCGACCTCTTGCAGCTCCACTCGAGTGCTCCTTTGGGGAGGAGCTGCCAGAACTGCAGACAGCATTTCAATCCTCCCTAAGCACGATTTAGGCAGCGCCGTGAGGATGTGCTCCCCATCAGGGAGAAAGGGAAGAGTAAACAAACTCGACATTTCATTCCCTGCGTTTGGAGTAACAGGAGTGGTTTTCAACCTCTCCTGTGTGGAGTTTCCCTGGCTCCATCCCCGAGAGCCCCACTGTCCTCTCTTGAAGCAGCAATGGCCAGATCAGTCTGTCATTCTCTGCTGGCACTCAGGACAAGTTCTCCCCTTGCAGGGACACGTCCTTATCTGGATCAGCACTTTGCTTTTCTCTCTTTTCTCCCCACTGGCTGCTCTCAGATGGCCAAGGCCAAACACCTTTCTATTAACAGAAAACTTGGTCTTCTCCCCCCTTGTCCCAGGGCCAGATATTTAGAAATCTGAACATGGGTTTGGACACGAGGAATTGCCCAAACCATGCAATGGCCATAAAGACAAGTGTGGACATTGAGAACTAAAGCCACTCGGGAACAAAACTCCAGCATGGAGGAAAATCAGCAGCCTCAACCCTAACTGGGCTTGACAGGATGACGTCATGTTTCCCTCCTTCTTCAGAAGAATGCAATCAGAAAATCTAAACTGGAAGAAGGTGCTCCTTAGAAACATTAACACAAGGTCTAAACATAGGTAAGAAATGGCCCTTTGTGGCATCAGTTGGGACCCAGGAGAAAATGGAGGAAACATCGGAGGCAGCAGCAGACACCAGATCCAGCCTTGGCCTCAGGGTGCAGCAGCAGCCCCGGGCAGGACACGGCAGCAGTGGAGGCTGCTGGGAGCAGACAGCAGTCGGGGCCTCCAAGCCGAAGGTGGTGTTGCGTGCCCCCGGAGAAGAGGATGCCAGGGCACAGGCTACCTGCATGTTGAGCTCTTGCAGTTCCCTTCTGTGCTCGGAGTGGAGCAGCTTGGCCTCCTGAAGAGCAGAATGAAGGTGACGCACCTGGTTATTCAGCACCAGCTTCTTCTCTTCTTCTGTTCTGAGGCACAGATCCTTTTCCTCCAGAGACAGAAGCAGCCTAGAAGAGAAGCATGCAATTCATTACTAAATGGTGCCGCATTTTATAAACTCGGAGCACTTGCACCACCTCAGGGAAAACTGCTCTGTCTGATGGAGTTTGTCTAAACAACTTGGCTGTTTGTTGCCCCTGCGCTCACAGCCCAGCATGTGCCCACTCTGCTTTTATTCATGAAAGAATGGGGAGTTCCTGCCTACACGACCTGCCTTCTTCTTAAGGTGGGAATGTGAATACAGACCTAACAAAGCCTTGCAGTGAAGACAGTAGGGGAGAGGAACAATTCTCTTCTGACTAACCAGGCTCCAAGGGCAGAAGCTTTGGTCAACAAGGAAGAGACATTTTCCTTGCCCCATCTTGTATATCCAGGTAGGAAAATCAGCACCCGACAGCCAGGGGATCTCTGGCAAGTTCCCTAAGATTTACCAGCACCCATCCTTCTTTCAGCTGGAGAGAAACAAAGGCCAACAGCAGAAGTGGCGACAGAGGCTTGGAGCACAACCTGATGGAAGATGCAGAAACCTCCAGGCGAGCAAGAGTGCCCTGCCCTTTCTTTCTCTTCTGCTTGCAAGAAGAATCCTGCAACACTGAAGAGTGGCAGGACTTGAGCAGCTGGAGGAGCCCCCTAACCTTGGTCTTGTTTCTTGCATTCTATGCACAGTCAGTAACGCCTGTGCACTGTGGAGGCTGGCAGGGACCCTGCTCGACCCTTTCCAGGCACCCAGGGCCATTGGATGAGGAACGATGCAACAGAGACCTTCTTGTTTCTTGGCTGCCTCCGAGGAGAATCTGCCTTAGATCAGAAATCAGGGCCTTAAGATGGTTCTGCCAAGCAAAGGCATCACGATGCCAGAGCTGATCCGGATCTCAAAAACTTCAGGGACCCAAGGTGGAGCTGATGGATGTGTCCAGCCCCTTACGTTGCAGCTGGGACAGTGTTAACACACCCACCTAACAACACAACACCTCCCCAGAGGGAAAGAGCTACCCCAAAAGCCTTTGTCTTCGGAGAAAAGTGTATCGGAAGGCTTAAAAAAGAAGAAAATGAAACACAACATCCAGAAAACGAGACGTACCTGCAGGGAGAGTTCAGAACTCTGCCACTTAGGAAATGCTGCCAGAGCCCCTGGCAGGTGCAAAGAGGGAATCCGTTCCTCACAATGCAGAGTCCCACAGGCTTTCATTTACCTGGCGTTTTCCCTCTCTAGGGCGTTCAAGGAAGTCTGACATTCTGAATTTTGGCGCGCTACATCTTCCCATTGATTCCTTTCCCTGTCCAGCTTCTGCAGTTTCCCTTGCAGCTCCTTGTTCTGATTTCCTGCCTCCTCCAGCATCTTCCAGATATGCTGCACCTCCAGCGCTTTCTGAACGGACTGCTCCTGGGCATCCCTCACATCTTGCTGAGCTCTCTGGACAATGGTTTCCTGCCACTCCCTGAAGGCTGCCAGCTGAGATGTCAACTCTCCCACCTCAAGTCAAAGAGAACAAAGCAGTCAGAGGCTACAGCCACAGCCTGTCACTGTCAGCCACAGCAGAGGCTGTGAGGAATGGCAAAGGCCAACTTTGCATTCCTCCCTGTTCTGAGAGGACCAGATTTGCAATGGATATGGACAAATTATTTCAAAACTCAAGTGGCTCATGAAGGCCACCCGAAAAAGCTCCGCACAACCAAGGCTAGCAGGAAGAGGCCGGCAGAAATCCGTGCTGATGGTTGTCCAAGGCCTTGGGTCCATTGGCCCTACGGATATTGGCATTTGGGCACTGCTCCTGCCAAGGCCTCTTGGATATTGGCCCTGCAGCCACCAGTAGGCCCCAGTGTAAACCAGCAAGTGCCTGCCTCCCTTGCAGCCCTAATGTCTCCCTGCATCTTCCAGTAATGCCCAGTATAAACCAGGACTGACCAGTATAGATCAGCAACCATCCCCCTATCAGCCCAAAAGCCTTCTTGCACTCACCAGCATGGCCCACTACAAACCTGTAGGGACCAGGAAGGCCCAGCAACCATGCCCCTTTTCCAGCCCGAAAACCAGCCTGCACCCACTAACAGAAACTAGTATGCATCTGCATCCATCCCCCTTCCCAGCTCTAGACGCCCATACAGACACCAGTGTGAATCAGTAACCACCCACCTACCAGGCATCAACCACCCTTCCCCGAGCCCAGTAAACTGGTATGGTCCAGTATGAACCAATATACAATGTCCCTTTCCCCTCTAAGCCCCGTGCAGCCACCAGGATGGACCAGTCCAGCCCAGAGCTCACTTGGGGGGGCCTCGACCTGAAGGGGCAGGGGGGTAGGCGTGCGGGGTGATGGGGCGGGGGGGGGTGGGTAGGAGCTCCTCCACCTGGCGAGTAGAAAGCAGTATAAACCACTCCGGACTGGGGCAGGTGGGGAAAATTCAGAGTCACAAGGAGCCACCGGCAGAGAGGCAGCGGAGAGCCGGGAGCGACGGCTGACGCTGCGGCGCGGGAGAAGTTCCCGCCTCAGCTGAACTCCCTCCTCGTTGATTGACAAGTGGGGGCCGGCTCGCGCCCAAACGGCGGGCGGGGAAAAGTCCCCTCAGGGATTGGCTGGGCGGGGCGGGGGCAGGGCGCGAGCTCTTCCCGCCTCAGCCCAAGTCCCCTCAGGGACTGGCTGGGCGGGTACCCAAAACGATTGAAAAAGGGCCGAAACCTCCTGGAAATGTCAACAAAACTGAGGAAAATGGCATAAATTTGAATAAGTAGGAAAGATTTAAGGCTATCTTGAAGTTACATTGAAGCACTGGAGGGTGGGAAAGGCAGATTGTGCACAAAAATGTGTCAAAACCAAGGAAAAGCTCCAAAAGCCCTTCAAAAATCCCCTGAAATTAAGTAGAACTGAGTAGAAACATTATAAATACGAATAAATAAAAAGAAATTAAAGGCCTATTTGGCATATATTAAATGGGGAGGTGTAAAATGGGACTTTGGGTGCTAAAATGTCACAAGGAAGCGCTACAAACCCCCAAGCACCAAATTGCCCTCATGCCTGGACTGGCTGCCCAGCGGCTCGAGTAGAAGAGTCCTCGACTTGCTCAGGGAAGCAGCAGCAGCCCTCCTGCTGAGGCACAGCCTGTGGAGAAAGGGGACAGTGGCCCCAGTGTGTGCTTGGGCTATCAGAGCTGGGTTGATAAATCCTGTCAGAAGTCTCTCTACTACGCCTGTGATGGCTGAGGGTATGTGGGAAGGCTTTGCCAGCCATGAACTGGACTTGTGTATCATCTGAGCTATGTTCAGGGTCATTCTGGGAGCCTCTTCCTTTTCCCCTTCCCCAAGGGCAGAGTGTTGGTGAGGGCTGGACTTGGAGGCTGTGTCTGCCCCGACAGCCGCTACCGTGGGGCTGCAGATGCTCCTGCCAGCGCGGGCTTGTCTGAGCCGGTCCTCGTGCCTCAGTCACAGCTGGCCTGAGACCGACAGCACTGGCAGAACTACACTGAGAGCTGTGCAAGGAGCAGGCAGGAGCTGTCAGACCTTCACCAGGAGCACAGCTTTGCGGCTGTGCTCAAGGAGCCCAAAGCTGCTGTGCTGGAAGCAGGGCTTCGAAGCTGCATCACTCTCTGCACCTTCACTTGGCAGTGACATCCCTGGACCGTCAGTCTCTGCAGAGACAGGCCCTGGAGAAGGCAGGTGCAGCTCTTCTCTTCCCCCGCGGAGGATTTGTGCCCTGCTCAGAAACCAGTTCCCATCCAATGGGGCACAAAAATCTTCCCGAGGACACGGACCAATGCTCTTTAAGATGAGGGTGAAAAATACCTGCCAAAACTTTCCCAAGCAGCCCCATTTGGTTCTTGAAGATCTGTTCCAAGCAAGGAATGTTTGATGTAAGAGCAAGACTTTTCTTCTGCCTACAAGACCTATTGATATATTGCCAAATAGAGAGCAGAGAAAAAAAAAATACACTCGTGGCTGTCTCCGGATCCTTAATCTATTTGATGAGCCTTAAACACTGCGACTCAGCATTTCTCTGTAGCAATTTGAAAGGACCCTGAAACACCATTTTGCCTCTTTGTGTGGCTGTTCTAAACGCAACGCTTTACTTTCCATGAACGTTTGTAAGCACCAAGAACCTTTTGAGGATTTTTTCGTCCATCTCCCCTTTGACAGGGAAGACAGAAGAACTCCTGCGACTCAGGAACTAAGCGCATCCCTAAAGAGAATGCTGAGCCTTAAAACCGATGCTGTCTGGAGCAGCAACTTTGAACTCATGGTATGAGCCAGGTCCCTGCCCAGCTGCCCAGCAGCAGGGCTGTGGGGACGCAGGGGTGGCGGTGCAGCTGCCGGGGCCAGCTGGGAGCTGGGATGGGGGCAGAGCCAGGGGAGGGCCTCTCCAACAGCCCCTGGAATGTTGGGCTTTGCACCCTAGCAACCGTCAACCGCCCGTGGAATGTTGGTGATGTTCTGCCCTCGCTCCAAAACTCTGCTCAGTTTAGTCCATCGCTCTGCTCACCTGCTCCATATTCCTTTCCATTCCAAATCCAACCCACCACGTGATGCCTCCCCTTGCGTGGGCACGGCAGAAGCTTTGGGCAAGGAGCTGATCTGAACAGCAAGCTCCTGCACAGCCAGCCCACGGGCAGGGAGCAAACTCTCCCTCTGCCAAACTTCCGAGCATTCCACACAGGAGCAGAGCACAATGTGGGCAACAAAGCCCAGTGGCAGAATGAGCCTTCAAGCACTGCTGAGGCCTTGAAACTCCTCCAACTCTTCTTTGCTGACACCACAGCCTTGTGGCTGCGGGGCTGGCTGCCGGCAGAGAGGCAGCTGCTCCCGCCTCCTCTCGCTTTGCAGCGGACACAGGCACAGCAGCTCCGGCACGGAGCTCTCTGTCCGCGCGGGAGCGGAGGTGATGCCAGCCCTGGGAGCAGCGCTCAGGGCTCACCTGGCCTGGGCAACACAGCTCGGCTCACAGCTGCTCCTCTGCTTTCTGACAGACATGTGCTTTGCCAAGGGCTGTGTTCCTCCCACCAAGGAGGAGTCTGTTCTCACCTGTCCAGAAGTCAACCTGCTGTGCTGGGCAGACTGGGGGACATCCAACCTCATGCTGTCCGAGATGTCAAATGTCCCAAATATTTTCTTGACACTCCTCCCTTCTTGTTGCACCTGCACGTTGGATGGGAGAAAAGGTTAGAGAAACCTGTCCGCAAACACGGAGCAAAAGGACCTCTGGACATGCAGGCAAGGACATCTCTGCTCAGAGACCCTGAATTGCTGCAGACAACACTGGGGCCAAAAAGCTCTTGCTGGGGGCTGCGCAAGAGAGGCCAGTGCGTGTCTGGAGACACGGGGCCAGGGAGGGAGGCAGCGGAGCGCAGGTGCCTTTGTGAAAGCCATGGGCTGCCACAAGGGAGAGAACAAAGCAAGGGTTGCGCCCACAGCAGGGACAGGGAGAGGGAAGAAAACAAGCAGAGGACTCCAAAGCGCTGCCTGGGCAAACGTGTCGTGTTGCAGAGGAGCCCGAGGCTTTGCAGAGGCAGCAAAAGCCCACTTTACCTGCTCGCCAGCTCTCCGGGGCTTAGTGTTTAATTCAGCCTTCTCTTTCATGTCCTTTGGTGATGTTGCACCCCAATCCTGCAGACATTCCGCGCCTTTCCTTGAGTGCTCTGACAGCCACTTCCCTTCTGCTCCAACAGCCTGCTGAGTATTCAGAGAGATGAGTCCCCTATTTTAAACACCGCAAGAGCTGTCCCTGAGAAATCTCTGTCCCGGGAACCATTCTCGAAGCACCAGCAGGGCAGCTGCTGTTCAGCCCTCGGTCCAAAACTCTGCTCAGTTTAGTCCATTGCTCTGCTCACCTGCTCCATTCCTCTCCCTGCCAAATCCAACCCCCCACGTGTTGCCTCCCCTTGCGTGGGTACGGCAGAAGCAGCTCCCCATGGCCAGCTTCGGGCCAGGAGCTGATTTGAACAGCAAGCTCCTGAGCTGTGTCAGCTGTTACGGGCATGCCCCGGATCATTCTGGCTGTCAATGGTCTCTGTCTCTGCCTGGAGCCAGGCACACAGACATGGCTGCTGCTTGCAGCCTGGGCTGCTTTTCCTAAGAGGGCCTGGACTTTCAGGGACATACATTCATTCCCACCCCTTTCTGGGAACCATCATTGGAATCATTGAGAGACGTTGCAGTGGACTGAAGAGCAATGCCAGTGCCTACCTTGAGAAATGCCTTTCCCTTCAGGACGTCCAAGTGCTTCTTCAGACGCCCATTGGAAGTTTCACTCTTAGTCAGGGCAGCACTCAGGACCTGAGCTTTCCCTCTCCATTCCTTCACAGCAGCACCATGCTCCAGCTCTTCTTGCATGCCTTCCCTCTCCACTTCCAAGTGCTGGGGTCTTTCCTTCTTTTTTTGAACATCAGGTGCATGCATTTTGTTTTCCTTTTCCAGATTTCTCATCTGCCCCAGGTACAATTCCCATTCATGCTGCCAAAACAAGGCAGAAAAAGGGTCACTCATTCCAGCTCTGGGTTTGCTTTCCATCCCAGATCTGGACTCCTGCCCCAGGGGCTGGCACAGACTGCCCCTCTCTCCCTGCCTCTCGGGATGCTGCAGACCTTTGCTGGGCCCCCCCTGCCTTGACACAGTGTCTTTCCCAGCTCACCCAGCCCATCTCAGCATCCTTTCTGCTCTTCCCCGACCTCTTGCAGCTCCACTCGAGTGCTCCTTTGGGGAGGAGCTGCCAGAACTGCAGACAGCATTTCAATCCTCCCTAAGCACGATTTAGGCAGCGCCGTGAGGATGTGCTCCCCATCAGGGAGAAAGGGAAGAGTAAACAAACTCGACATTTCATTCCCTGCGTTTGGAGTAACAGGAGTGGTTTTCAACCTCTCCTGTGTGGAGTTTCCCTGGCTCCATCCCCGAGAGCCCCACTGTCCTCTCTTGAAGCAGCAATGGCCAGATCAGTCTGTCATTCTCTGCTGGCACTCAGGACAAGTTCTCCCCTTGCAGGGACACGTCCTTATCTGGATCAGCACTTTGCTTTTCTCTCTTTTCTCCCCACTGGCTGCTCTCAGATGGCCAAGGCCAAACACCTTTCTATTAACAGAAAACTTGGTCTTCTCCCCCCTTGTCCCAGGGCCAGATATTTAGAAATCTGAACATGGGTTTGGACACGAGGAATTGCCCAAACCATGCAATGGCCATAAAGACAAGTGTGGACATTGAGAACTAAAGCCACTCGGGAACAAAACTCCAGCATGGAGGAAAATCAGCAGCCTCAACCCTAACTGGGCTTGACAGGATGACGTCATGTTTCCCTCCTTCTTCAGAAGAATGCAATCAGAAAATCTAAACTGGAAGAAGGTGCTCCTTAGAAACATTAACACAAGGTCTAAACATAGGTAAGAAATGGCCCTTTGTGGCATCAGTTGGGACCCAGGAGAAAATGGAGGAAACATCGGAGGCAGCAGCAGACACCAGATCCAGCCTTGGCCTCAGGGTGCAGCAGCAGCCCCGGGCAGGACACGGCAGCAGTGGAGGCTGCTGGGAGCAGACAGCAGTCGGGGCCTCCAAGCCGAAGGTGGTGTTGCGTGCCCCCGGAGAAGAGGATGCCAGGGCACAGGCTACCTGCATGTTGAGCTCTTGCAGTTCCCTTCTGTGCTCGGAGTGGAGCAGCTTGGCCTCCTGAAGAGCAGAATGAAGGTGACGCACCTGGTTATTCAGCACCAGCTTCTTCTCCTGTTCTGAGGCACAGATCCTTTTCCTCCAGAGACAGAAGCAGCCTAGAAGAGAAGCATGCAATTCATTACTAAATGGTGCCACATTTTATAAACTCGGAGCACTTGCACCACCTCAGGGAAAACTGCTCTGTCTGATGGAGTTTGTCTAAACAACTTGGCTGTTTGTTGCCCCTGCGCTCACAGCCCAGCATGTGCCCACTCTGCTTTTATTCATGAAAGAATGGGGAGTTCCTGCCTACACGACCTGCCTTCTTCTTAAGGTGGGAATGTGAATACAGACCTAACAAAGCCTTGCAGTGAAGACAGTAGGGGAGAGGAACAATTCTCTTCTGACTAACCAGGCTCCAAGGGCAGAAGCTTTGGTCAACACGGAAGAGACATTTTCCTTGCCCCATCTTGTATATCCAGGTAGGAAAATCAGCACCCGACAGCCAGGGGATCTCTGGCAAGTTCCCTAAGATTTACCAGCACCCATCCTTCTTTCAGCTGGAGAGAAACAAAGGCCAACAGCAGAAGTGGCGACAGAGGCTTGGAGCACAACCTGATGGAAGATGCAGAAACCTCCAGGCGAGCAAGAGTGCCCTGCCCTTTCTTTCTCTTCTGCTTGCAAGAAGAATCCTGCAACACTGAAGAGTGGCAGGACTTGAGCAGCTGGAGGAGCCCCCTAACCTTGGTCTTGTTTCTTGCATTCTATGCACAGTCAGTAACGCCTGTGCACTGTGGAGGCTGGCAGGGACCCTGCTCGACCCTTTCCAGGCACCCAGGGCCATTGGATGAGGAACGATGCAACAGAGACCTTCTTGTTTCTTGGCTGCCTCCGAGGAGAATCTGCCTTAGATCAGAAATCAGGGCCTTAAGATGGTTCTGCCAAGCAAAGGCATCACGATGCCAGAGCTGATCCGGATCTCAAAAACTTCAGGGACCCAAGGTGGAGCTGATGGATGTGTCCAGCCCCTTACGTTGCAGCTGGGACAGTGTTAACACACCCACCTAACAACACAACACCTCCCCAGAGGGAAAGAGCTACCCCAAAAGCCTTTGTCTTCGGAGAAAAGTGTATCGGAAGGCTTAAAAAAGAAGAAAATGAAACACAACATCCAGAAAACGAGACGTACCTGCAGGGAGAGTTCAGAACTCTGCCACTTAGGAAATGCTGCCAGAGCCCCTGGCAGGTGCAAAGAGGGAATCCGTTCCTCACAATGCAGAGTCCCACAGGCTTTCATTTACCTGGCGTTTTCCCTCTCTAGGGCGTTCAAGGAAGTCTGACATTCTCAATTTTGGCGCGCTACATCTTCCCATTGATTCCTTTCCCTGTCCAGCTTCTGCAGTTTCCCTTGCAGCTCCTTGTTCTGATTTCCTGCCTCCTCCAGCATCTTCCAGATATGCTGCACCTCCAGCGCTTTCTGAACGGACTGCTCCTGGGCATCCCTCACATCTTGCTGAGCTCTCTGGACAATGGTTTCCTGCCACTCCCTGAAGGCTGCCAGCTGAGATGTCAACTCTCCCACCTCAAGTCAAAGAGAACAAAGCAGTCAGAGGCTACAGCCACAGCCTGTCACTGTCAGCCACAGCAGAGGCTGTGAGGAATGGCAAAGGCCAACTTTGCATTCCTCCCTGTTCTGAGAGGACCAGATTTGCAATGGATATGGACAAATTATTTCAAAACTCAAGTGGCTCATGAAGGCCACCCGAAAAAGCTCCGCACAACCAAGGCTAGCAGGAAGAGGCCGGCAGAAATCCGTGCTGATGGTTGTCCAAGGCCTTGGGTCCATTGGCCCTACGGATATTGGCATTTGGGCACTGCTCCTGCCAAGGCCTCTTGGATATTGGCCCTGCAGCCACCAGTAGGCCCCAGTGTAAACCAGCAAGTGCCTGCCTCCCTTGCAGCCCTAATGTCTCCCTGCATCTTCCAGTAATGCCCAGTATAAACCAGGACTGACCAGTATAGATCGGCAACCATCCCCCTATCAGCCCAAAAGCCTTCTTGCACTCACCAGCATGGCCCACTACAAACCTGTAGGGACCAGGAAGGCCCAGCAACCATGCCCCTTTTCCAGCCCGAAAACCAGCCTGCACCCACTAACAGAAACTAGTATGCATCTGCATCCATCCCCCTTCCCAGCTCTAGACGCCCCTACAGACACCAGTGTGAATCAGTAACCACCCACCTACCAGGCATCAACCACCCTTCCCCGAGCCCAGTAAACTGGTATGGTCCAGTATGAACCAATATACAATGTCCCTTTCCCCTCTAAGCCCCGTGCAGCCACCAGGATGGACCAGTCCAGCCCAGAGCTCACTTGGGGGGGCCTCGACCTGAAGGGGCAGGGGGGTAGGCGTGCGGGGTGATGGGGCGGGGGGGGGTGGGTAGGAGCTCCTCCACCTGGCGAGTAGAAAGCAGTATAAACCACTCCGGACTGGGGCAGGTGGGGAAAATTCAGAGTCACAAGGAGCCACCGGCAGAGAGGCAGCGGAGAGCCGGGAGCGACGGCTGACGCTGCGGCGCGGGAGAAGTTCCCGCCTCAGCTGAACTCCCTCCTCGTTGATTGACAAGTGGGGGCCGGCTCGCGCCCAAACGGCGGGCGGGGAAAAGTCCCCTCAGGGATTGGCTGGGCGGGGCGGGGGCAGGGCGCGAGCTCTTCCCGCCTCAGCCCAAGTCCCCTCAGGGACTGGCTGGGCGGGTACCCAAAACGATTGAAAAAGGGCCGAAACCTCCTGGAAATGTCAACAAAACTGAGGAAAATGGCATAAATTTGAATAAGTAGGAAAGATTTAAGGCTATCTTGAAGTTACATTGAAGCACTGGAGGGTGGGAAAGGCAGATTGTGCACAAAAATGTGTCAAAACCAAGGAAAAGCTCCAAAAGCCCTTCAAAAATCCCCTGAAATTAAGTAGAACTGAGTAGAAACATTATAAATACGAATAAATAAAAAGAAATTAAAGGCCTATTTGGCATATATTAAATGGGGAGGTGTAAAATGGGACTTTGGGTGCTAAAATGTCACAAGGAAGCGCTACAAACCCCCAAGCACCAAATTGCCCTCATGCCTGGACTGGCTGCCCAGCGGCTCGAGTAGAAGAGTCCTCGACTTGCTCAGGGAAGCAGCAGCAGCCCTCCTGCTGAGGCACAGCCTGTGGAGAAAGGGGACAGTGGCCCCAGTGTGTGCTTGGGCTATCAGAGCTGGGTTGATAAATCCTGTCAGAAGTCTCTCTACTACGCCTGTGATGGCTGAGGGTATGTGGGAAGGCTTTGCCAGCCATGAACTGGACTTGTGTATCATCTGAGCTATGTTCAGGGTCATTCTGGGAGCCTCTTCCTTTTCCCCTTCCCCAAGGGCAGAGTGTTGGTGAGGGCTGGACTTGGAGGCTGTGTCTGCCCCGACAGCCGCTACCGTGGGGCTGCAGATGCTCCTGCCAGCGCGGGCTTGTCTGAGCCGGTCCTCGTGCCTCGGTCACAGCTGGCCTGAGACCGACAGCACTGGCAGAACTACACTGAGAGCTGTGCAAGGAGCAGGCAGGAGCTGTCAGACCTTCACCAGGAGCACAGCTTTGCGGCTGTGCTCAAGGAGCCCAAAGCTGCTGTGCTGGAAGCAGGGCTTCGAAGCTGCATCACTCTCTGCACCTTCACTTGGCAGTGACATCCCTGGACCGTCAGTCTCTGCAGAGACAGGCCCTGGAGAAGGCGGGTGCAGCTCTTCTCTTCCCCCGCGGAGGATTTGTGCCCTGCTCAGAAACCAGTTCCCATCCAATGGGGCACAAAAATCTTCCCGAGGACACGGACCAATGCTCTTTAAGATGAGGGTGAAAAATACCTGCCAAAACTTTCCCAAGCAGCCCCATTTGGTTCTTGAAGATCTGTTCCAAGCAAGGAATGTTTGATGTAAGAGCAAGACTTTTCTTCTGCCTACAAGACCTATTGATATATTGCCAAATAGAGAGCAGAGAAAAAAAAAAATACACTCGTGGCTGTCTCCGGATCCTTAATCTATTTGATGAGCCTTAAACACTGCGACTCAGCATTTCTCTGTAGCAATTTGAAAGGACCCTGAAACACCATTTTGCCTCTTTGTGTGGCTGTTCTAAACGCAACGCTTTACTTTCCATGAACGTTTGTAAGCACCAAGAACCTTTTGAGGATTTTTTCGTCCATCTCCCCTTTGACAGGGAAGACAGAAGAACTCCTGCGACTCAGGAACTAAGCGCATCCCTAAAGAGAATGCTGAGCCTTAAAACCGATGCTGTCTGGAGCAGCAACTTTGAACTCATGGTATGAGCCAGGTCCCTGCCCAGCTGCCCAGCAGCAGGGCTGTGGGGACGCAGGGGTGGCGGTGCAGCTGCCGGGGCCAGCTGGGAGCTGGGATGGGGGCAGAGCCAGGGGAGGGCCTCTCCAACAGCCCCTGGAATGTTGGGCTTTGCACCCTAGCAACCGTCAACCGCCCGTGGAATGTTGGTGATGTTCTGCCCTCGCTCCAAAACTCTGCTCAGTTTAGTCCATCGCTCTGCTCACCTGCTCCATATTCCTTTCCATTCCAAATCCAACCCACCACGTGATGCCTCCCCTTGCGTGGGCACAGCAGAAGCTTTGGGCAAGGAGCTGATCTGAACAGCAAGCTCCTGCACAGCCAGCCCACGGGCAGGGAGCAAACTCTCCCTCTGCCAAACTTCCGAGCATTCCACACAGGAGCAGAGCACAATGTGGGCAACAAAGCCCAGTGGCAGAATGAGCCTTCAAGCACTGCTGAGGCCTTGAAACTCCTCCAACTCTTCTTTGCTGACACCACAGCCTTGTGGCTGCGGGGCTGGCTGCCGGCAGAGAGGCAGCTGCTCCCGCCTCCTCTCGCTTTGCAGCCGACACAGGCACAGCAGCTCCGGCACGGAGCTCTCTGTCCGCGCGGGAGCGGAGGTGATGCCAGCCCTGGGAGCAGCACTCAGGGCTCACCTGGCCTGGGCAACACAGCTCGGCTCACAGCTGCTCCTCTGCTTTCTGACAGACATGTGCTTTGCCAAGGGCTGTGTTCCTCCCACCAAGGAGGAGTCTGTTCTCACCTGTCCAGAAGTCAACCTGCTGTGCTGGGCAGACTGGGGGACATCCAACCTCATGCTGTCCGAGATGTCAAATGTCCCAAATATTTTCTTGACACTCCTCCCTTCTTGTTGCACCTGCACGTTGGATGGGAGAAAAGGGGTCTGGGACACAGCCCCGTGCTGGGAAGCAGAGCCGCTGCTGGGGCCATCGCTGTGTCGAGGGCATCCTTTATGGGCCTCCAAGCAGCTCCAAGCTGCCGAGGGCTCCCCGAGCCTTTCTGGGGCTGTCCCTCCTCCCCAAAGCTGTTGGGTTTAATGCCCGAGTGCGGCACCCCGTGCCCTGTGGCAGCAGCCGGTGCCGGGCCACAGCCCCGGGAGCCGAGCTAATGCCCGGCCGTGCCCGGGAGGAACTGAGGGGAGGGGAGTTCATAAGGCAACCCCCGCAGCCCTTGCTGTGCTGAAAAGTTGTTTTAGTGCATGGGAGCGATTTCCTTGGGTTTCTGGGCTCCCTGGGGCCACGGCTGCGGCAGCGGGACCGACGGGGCCCTGCCCGTGGGGGCGGCGGGGGTTGAAAAGTGCTTGGCGGCCCCAGCGCGGTGCGTGAGGGCTGAGCGGACCTGGGTGGAACAACCCCCGGAACCCCCTTGGTGCCCGAGGGCTGAGCGGGGCTGGGTGGGAACACCCCTCTCGTCTCCGCCGCTCCAAGCCGCTTCCCCGCCTCCTACTGCCACCCCGCTCAGCCTCGGCTCGGTCCCGCGGGGTCGCCGCTCGTCGCGACACTGGAGGGGTCGATCCGAGCCGTGCCCCGCCCGTCCCTCGCTTCGGCTCTTTCGGTGACACGGAGCGGCCGAAACCCCTCTAAGTTAGAAGACAAAATAGATTGACGGGAGCCAAGCCAATTAAAATAATTTGGTTTATTAAGGAAGCGACGGCAAGCAAAACAGCGCTGGGCGACCGGGGAGTCTCCGCTCCACCAACGGCTCGCAACCACCCCTTCTAATATCTCGGGTTTTATACCCTTCTTGTTCTGGTACACGTATATCTTCCGGGAGGACTCTGCGTCTGCGCAGCTTGTTGCTAGGGGGTCTTTTTCTGCCTTCTGGTGGTCGTGAGGCTGAAGGCTGTAATCTTCCTCTGACGTCCTTTCTGTGTCCTTCTTACAATCGGGGGGGGGAAGACCCATACATTGTGGTTTTCCAAGGCTTCCTAACATTCCTGGCATTGCCTCCTAGCTTTGCTATCTGTTCTCTCTGGCCTTGCTTCAGCTATCTGTTCTTTTACTTAGACAAGGTTGATTTGTGAGCTCCCTGACACAGTTTTAACTATTTATTCTCTCGCTTGAACAAGGTTTATTTATTACGGGGCGGCACCGGGGGCTTTCGGCCGCTCCGTGTCACCGAAAGAGCCGCAGCGAGGGACGGGCGGGGCGTGGCTCGGATCGACTCCTCCAGTGTCGCGACGAGCAGCGACCCCGCGGGACCGAGCCGGGGCTGAGCGACTGCGACAGCCGGAGCCGGGGAAGCGGCTTGGAGCGGCGGAGACGAGCGGGGTGCTCCCACCCAGCTCCGCTCAGCCCTCGGGCACCGGGGCGGTTCCGGGTGTTATAAATCAATTCAGGGGCTGAAATTTTAACTGTATAATATTGAGTATTTGTTAATAGAGCAAAGGCAAAACAGCGCTGGGTGCTTAGCAATTTTGCCAGAGGCACACCCATCCATTGTACAGTGAACTTAAGTACTTTAACTGTTACATATTCATTAAGCCTCGAAGGTGATTTACACTTCACTCAACTCCCCCTCCCATCCTTGCCCCTTCCGCCAGGGAAGGCGCCTGTCTTGGAGTTTCGGATCCTCTGGATTGTCTCAGAACTGAAGGCAGAAATCCTCCCGTCTATGTTTCCTCAGTTCCAACTTAATTTGTAGGTGACAGTTCCTTTTGGGAGGTGTGAGTCGAGATAACAGATTTCCTGGGATGCCGGCAGTTATCTTCTTTGTTTCTTTAGGATGTCTTGATCCCTGGCTCTGTGTTTTACCAACTTAAAAGACATTTATTACCATGTATTTATTATTACATTTTCTAGCATATTACAACTATCTCGAGTTACAATTTACCCTAACCTTGTTTCTACTTAATTATATTTTATCTTAACATTATTTTTTTATACAGTACTCATCACTTCTAAATATTAAATTCGTATATGCGAAAGCCAGCATTTATCATTCACTCATTTATCAATATCCCCCGTTTTCTTTTTTTTGTCAATTATGTTGGCTTGCGCCATGTTATAAATTAATTCAGGGGCCGAAATTTTAACTGTATAATATTGAGTATTTATTAATAGAGCAAAGGCAAAACAGCGCTGGGTGCTTAGCAATTCTGCCAGAGGCACACCCATCCATTGTACAATGAACTTAAGTACTTTCTTTAACTGTTACATATTCATTAAGCCCCGAAGGTAATTTACACTTCACTCAACTCCCCCTCCGATCCTTGCCCCCTTCTGCCAGCGAAGGCGCCTGTCTTGGAATCTTGGGTCCTCTGGATTGTCTCAGAACTGAAGGCCAAAATCCTCCCGTCTGTGTTACAACTTAATTGATAGGCGACAGTTCCTTTTGGGAGGTGTGAGTCGAGATAACAGACTTCCTGGGATGCCAGCAGTTATCTTCTTTGTTTCTTTAAGATGTCTTGATCCCTGGCTCTGTGTTTTATCAACTTGAAAGACATTTATTATTAGGTATTTATTACTACGTTTTTCTAACATATCATAACTATTTCAAAGTTACAACTTACCCTAACCTTTTTCTACTTAATTATATTTTTATCTTAACACTAATTCTTATACAGTATACGTCATTTGTAACTGATAAATTCATTTATGCGAAAGCCAGCATTTATCATTTAATCATTTATCACAAGCCACAATCTTTATTCAGACTTCAGTGTTACATTTGAGATTTTACAGATTAATCTGGCTTCTTCAAGAGGGTCCCCAATGCTGTTTTGTTTCTTCAATACCATTATTTTTTGTGCTGTTCCAGAAGCAGCCTGTTTTGAATCCATAGGTACGGTGATTACCTGCAATCTCTGGACAACACTTGTGATTAGCCAGATGAAACAGGGAATTGAACAAGGAAGAATTAATAACCCAGCGGTTGCACACGAAAGGAAAAAACAAAAACGACAACAAAAAACTTCTTAGCTTGTTTTGGAATGCTTTGGAGAGCTTGCACTCTTTGTTTTGTTAGTTCCTTTGTAATTCTGTCTTGTGCACTCCCACCGTCTGAAATGCCCCTGTCTTCGTTTGATAGACAGGTGTCTGCTTAGGAAGGTGAGAACCTTCCTTAGAACAGAGAATGTGAATCCCCTTCCCTCCGAATTATTATAACTTTAGAATCAAGGGCTCTCAGGCAAAGGTATGGGAAAAGGAATAAGAGTTTTTTTTACTAGTATCTATACTGAGGTAAACAATCAGTAACAAAAAACAGTAAACAAGGTAAAAAAACAGTAAACAAAACCAAAAAACTCGGTGGCAAATGTCCCTGGACTGTCAGGCACTTTCCCGGTTGGTGCAGTCACGGTCACGGCCAGCAGGGGCGCTGTTGGGCTCCTAGACCAGCAGGGCAGGTGCGATGACTCCCGGGAAGCTGCAGATGGCGCTGTGGCGCGAGGTTGGATCTGTGTCGCGCGTAATGGCCGACGGGCTGGAGCAGGGTGGAGCGCAGATGGACGGGGGGCGCAGCAGAGAGCCCAGAGCCGGGAGATGGAGCGGCCGGGTCAGCCCACCCGGGCCAGCCAGCAGAGGAGGCGGCAGGAAACTCCGCAGTTGGGGCAGGCAGGGTGGGGGGGGCGGCAGCAGGCAGGGCGCGGGGTGGTGGCAGGCGGGGGTCCCGTTCCGCTGCAGTGCAGCTGGGAGATGCACCCTCCCGGAGGGGAAGAGATGATTGGAGTCCCGTGCCCCGAGAACTCACCCACCAGGTAGAGAAAAACTAGTGCAAAGCCGGGCTTTTCTTTTCCTGCAGTCGCAGCCAAAAAAAACGGAGAGCCGTTCCTTCCACTGCTGTCTCCTCCGAGACTTGTGAGCGAGTCCGTGTGTCGTTATCAAGTCTTGCTATCTCTTGTTCCCGTGCCCGCCCAGCCAAAAAAGTCTTTGTCTCTTTTGTGAGAGTAAAATGTCCTCTAAGTACCGATCGTTACTTGCCTAGCAACAGAATGGGAAAAATTCCACTTCCCCCCCCCCAACCTCCAACATTATCCACCCCGAATTTTTTCCATTCCAACATATTACATTGAACTTAAGCCTTTAAACTATATACATACAAGCATTACTCTGAATATACACATACAGATATGCATACAGGCACCGTGTTATGGGCAGTTCAACCCCAACTGAGGTCTCCCTGAGGTATGCATCGTGTCTCTCCATCCTCTTGCATCACCCACCAGGTACACCCTGGTCCTTGAGCAAAGACAACCCCACGGGTGGGTCTATCTTTGCTCAAGGCAGAATTAATCCAAACAGTTTTCCCCAGCATGCCTCTCATTTGCACTACTGGAACCTTATCCCCGTCTGCTGTTTGCAAGGGTTCAGATTGGGCAGGGCCAGCCCTGTTGGTGGAGCCTCGGGTGTTAACTAGCCAGGTGGCCTTGGCTAAATGCTGTTCCCAATTTTTGAAAGTCCCCCCACCTAAAGCCTTCAAGGTGGTTTTTAGCAGGCCGTTGCATCGCTCTACTTTACCAGCAGCAGGTGCGTGATAAGGAATGTGGTACACCCACTCAATGCCATGTTCCTTAGCCCAGGTGTTTATGAGGCTATTTTTGAAATGAGTCCCGTTGTCCGACTCAATTCTCTCAGGGGTACCATGCCTCCAAAGGACTTGCCTTTCAAGGCCCAGGATGGTGTTGCGGGCAGTGGCATGAGGTACAGGGTAGGTCTCCAGCCACCCAGTGGTGGCCTCTACCATTGTGAGCACGTAGCGCTTGCCGTGGCGGGTTTGAGGCAGTGTGATGTAATCGATCTGCCAGGCCTCCCCATACTTATATTTGGTCCACCTTCCCCCATACCACAGGGGTTTCACCCGCTTGGCTTGCTTGATGGCAGCGCATGTCTCACAGTTATGGATCACCTGGGAGATACAGTCCATAGTTAGATCCACCCCTCGGTCTCGTGCCCACTTATAGGTGGCATCTCTGCCCTGATGGCCTGAGGCATCATGGGCCCATCGGGCTAGGAACAACTCTCCTTTGTGCTGCCAATCTAAATCTACCTGTGACACCTGTATTTTTGCAGCCTGATCTACCTGTTCATTGTTTCGGTGTTCCTCATTAGCTCGGCTCTTGGGGACATGGGCATCCACATGACGGACTTTCACAGGTAGCTTCTCTACCCGACTGGCAATGTCTCGCCATTCGTCAGCAGCCCAGATTGGTCTTCCTCTACGTTGCCAGTTGGCCTTTTTCCACCTTTCCAACCAACCCCACAGAGCATTGGCTACCATCCATGAATCAGTGTACAGGTACAGCTTTGGCCACTTCTCTCTTTCAGCAAGGTCCAGGGCCAGCTGAACAGCTTTGAGTTCAGCAAGTTGGCTTGATCCACCTTCTCCTTCTGTAGCCTCTGCGACCTGCCGTGTGGGGCTCCATACAGCTGCTTTCCATTTTCGGTTTGCCCCCACAATGCGACAGGAACCATCAGTGAAGAGAGCGTAGCGCGTTTCATCTTGCGGCAGTTGGTTGTACGGTGGAGCTTCCTCTGCGCGAGTCACCTGTTCCTGCTCCTCTTCATCGGTGAGACCAAAGTTTTCACCTTCGGGCCAATTTGTAATTATTTCCAAGATCCCAGGGCGAGTCGGGCTTCCAATACGGGCGCGCTGCGTGATGAGGGCAATCCATTTACTCCACGTGGCATCGGTGGCGTGGTGGGTAGAGGGAACCTTTCCCTTGAACATCCACCCCAGCACCGGTAGTCGGGGTGCAAGAAGAAGTTGTGCTTCCGTGCCAATAACTTCTGAGGCAGCTTGGACGCCTTCATAGGCTGCCAGAATTTCCTTCTCTGTGGGAGTGTAGTTGGCTTCGGACCCTCTGTAGCTTCGGCTCCAGAATCCCAGTGGACGACCTCGAGTCTCACCAGGCACCTTCTGCCAAAGGCTCCAGGACAGACCGTTGCCCCCGGCTGCAGAATAGAGCACATTCTTCACTTCTGGTCCTGTCCTGACAGGGCCAAGGGCTACCGCATGAGCGATCTCTTGCTTGATCTGGGCGAAGGCTTGTTGTTGTTCAGGGCCCCAGCGGAAATCATTCTTCTTGCGTGTCACCAGGTAGAGAGGGCTCACAATCTGGCTGTACTCAGGGATGTGCATCCTCCAGAAGCCTATGGCACCTAGGAAAGCTTGTGTCTCCTTCTTGTTGGTTGGTGGGGACATCGCTGTGATTTTATTGATGACTTCGGTGGGAATCTGACGCCGTCCATCTTGCCACTTCACTCCCAGGAACTGGATCTCTTTGGCAGGCCCCTTGACTTTGCTCCTTTTGATGGCGAGACCGGCTTCCAGAAGAATCTGGATGATTTTCTCTCCTTTCTCAAACACTTCTTCTGCTGTGTCCCCCCACACGATGATGTCATCGATGTACTGCAGATGTTCTGGAGCTTCACCCTTTTCCAGTGCAGCCTGGATCAGTCCGTGGCAGATGGTGGGACTGTGTTTCCACCCCTGGGGCAGTCGGTTCCAGGTGTACTGCACGCCCCTCCAGGTGAAAGCAAACTGAGGCCTGCACTCTGCTGCCAGAGGAATGGAGAAAAATGCATTTGCAATGTCAATAGTGGCGTACCACTTTGCTGCTTTGGACTCCAGTTCATACTGGAGCTCCAGCATGTCTGGCACGGCAGCACTCAGCGGTGGAGTCACCTCGTTCAAGGCACGATAGTCCACAGTCAATCTCCAGTCTCCATCAGATCGGCGCACAGGCCAGATGGGGCTGTTGAAGGGTGAGTGGGCCTTGCTGACCACCCCTTGGCTCTCCAGCTCACGGATCAGCTTGTGGATGGGAATCACAGCATCTCGATTCGTTCGGTACTGCCGGCGGTGCACTGTCGAGGTGGCAATTGGTACATGTTGTTCCTCCTCCTTCAAGAGTCCAACTGCAGAAGGGTTCTCTGACAGTCCAGGCAAGGTGTTCAATTGCCTAACGCCCTCTGCCTCAACAGCAGCTATTCCAAAAGCCCACCTGAGTCCTTTCGGGTCTTTGAAATAGCCATTCCGGAGGAAGTCTATGCCCAGAATACACGGGGCCTTTGGACCAGTCACAATGGGATGTTTCTGCCACTCCTTCCCAGTCAGGCTCACCTCGGCTTCCACCAGCGTCAACTCTTGTGATCCCCCTGTCACCCCAGCAATAGAAATGGGTTCAGCCCCAACATGTCCCGATGGCATTAAGGTACACTGCGCACCTGTATCAACTAATGCTTCATATTTTTGTGGCTCTGATGTACCAGGCCATCGAATCCACACAGTCCAAAAGACACGGTTTTCCCATGCCTCTACCTGGCTAGAGGCAGGGCCCCTCTAGCCCTGGTTATCATTCCCTTCCTGAGCATGCATTCCACCGTCAAGGGAATCTGACACAACATTTTCCCTTCTGTTGTACTCAGCAGGTTGGCTACAGGAAGCTGAGGCTACCTTGGCTCTGGCAGAACCCCCTCGGCTAGCATTGCCCTCCTTAAGCTGACGCACCCGTTCTGCCAGGACAGAGGTGGGCTTCCCATCCCACCTTTTCATGTCTTCCCCATGGTCATGCAGAAAGAACCACAACTCAGCTCGTGGGGTGTACCCTCTTTCTCTAGCTGGAGGACGTCGGGCTCCAGTGTTGGGGCCTGTGACTCTCACTGGTGCCACACTGTTTTTCCTCATCTCCTCCCTCATCTCCCTCATCTCTTCCTTCAACTCCTTAACCACAGCAGAGATCTGAGCCTGCAATGGGCCATTGATCACACTTGCATAATGCCTGAGCTTGTCAGCTACAGAGCCCACTGTCTCACGGTTGTCATCGGCATTAAACATTGCAATGTAGGTGGCATATTGGGTTGGCCCTAGACTTGCCAGGTTCCACAACATTTGCCCTGTGCATCTGACCTTGTCAGGATCATTTTCGTGCTGTCCATCCCTCCCAAAAAGCACCTCCTGTACTGCCACTTCTCTCAGCCGTTGGATCGCTTCCTCAACGGTCTTCCAGGGCAATCTACGGTAGTTCTCCTGCATTCTGTCTTTGTGAACAAACCTCTCTCTTACACTCATTAAAAGCCTCTCCCAGAGAGAAATGGGTCCCGCCTCCCTCACGAACACCTTTTCAACACCCGCGTCCAGGGCCACGGAACCCAAATTCCTGGCCTCATTACCATCCAGCTGCACGCCTGGGCCCATGCGGTCCCAAACCCGAAGTAACCAGGTTGAGAAAGCCTCGCCCTTCCGCCGCACAATGTCATCGTGCAGATTACGGATAGTGTCGTATGGCAGGGACTCGGTGATGATCATAGGCCCAGGCTCCCCTGCGGGTTGTGAAGGCCCTGGTTCCCCATCATCATCAACTGGGCGTACCGATTTGGTCTTATACTTCCTCCGCTGTACAGGGGCAACTGCTGCTGACTGTGACTGCCCTTGAGGTTCAGCTGGAACCTGGACGGTTGTAATGTCCGTGGGTTCCGCTGCTGCACCATCTAACTCTTCCCCTGTGGGGCAAGGAGGGGGCTTCCCACCAGCTGAGGAAGTATATTCCTTCAACACCTGACGTATCTTTTCCCCTCTCACTTGGAATGCAAAGTTGAACAGGCCTATCAGCAACCCCAACCACTGTACGACGTCATTGGTATTTAGAGAGTATATGAACCCTCTGAGCCCTGGTAGGGTAGGCCCAAAGAGATGGGTGAAGGGTTGAGAAAAATCTTCCCCTAGTGTCGTCTCGTCACAAAAGGTACCATTACCAAACAGACTCCAAAAACATGTACTCACGGTGTTAAAGCCCTGTAACCAAGTGACCGCCGTCCAAAGGAAATGGAAAATCCATAGATTCCTCACCTTATTGACCCATTGTGAGAACTGGATAACAGCCACTATAGCCTTAGTTATAGGACCCATGTTTAGATAGGGAGCTGCAAATGGGAAAACCGTGGCCACGAGAATGTGCCAGCCAGACCAAGGTATGCTAGACCACATGGTGTCACTTAGTGAGGTTTCTATGTTCAGCACACTAAAAATGGGTCTCCCAGAAACTGTTATTCCTTTTGCACCCCTTTTTTTTTTTCTCAATGCCCTCGAGCCCCACGTTGGGCGCCAAAATCTGTCTTCGTTTGATAGACAGGTGTCTGCTTAGGAAGGTGAGAACCTTCCTTAGAACAGAGAATGTGAATCCCCTTCCCTCCGAATTATTATAACTTTAGAATCAAGGGCTCTCAGGCAAAGGTATGGGAAAAGGAATAAGAGTTTTTTTTACTAGTATCTATACTGAGGTAAACAATCAGTAACAAAAAACAGTAAACAAGGTAAAAAAACAGTAAACAAAACCAAAAAACTCGGTGGCAAATGTCCCTGGACTGTCAGGCACTTTCCCGGTTGGTGCAGTCACGGTCACGGCCAGCAGGGGCGCTGTTGGGCTCCTAGACCAGCAGGGCAGGTGCGATGACTCCCGGGAAGCTGCAGATGGCGCTGTGGCGCGAGGTTGGATCTGTGTCGCGCGTAATGGCCGACGGGCTGGAGCAGGGTGGAGCGCAGATGGACGGGGGGCGCAGCAGAGAGCCCAGAGCCGGGAGATGGAGCGGCCGGGTCAGCCCACCCGGGCCAGCCAGCAGAGGAGGCGGCAGGAAACTCCGCAGTTGGGGCAGGCAGGGTGGGGGGGGCGGCAGCAGGCAGGGCGCGGGGTGGTGGCAGGCGGGGGTCCCGTTCCGCTGCAGTGCAGCTGGGAGATGCACCCTCCCGGAGGGGAAGAGATGATTGGAGTCCCGTGCCCCGAGAACTCACCCACCAGGTAGAGAAAAACTAGTGCAAAGCCGGGCTTTTCTTTTCCTGCAGTCGCAGCCAAAAAAAAACGGAGAGCCGTTCCTTCCACTGCTGTCTCCTCCGAGACTTGTGAGCGAGTCCGTGTGTCGTTATCAAGTCTTGCTATCTCTTGTTCCCGTGCCCGCCCAGCCAAAAAAGTCTTTGTCTCTTTTGTGAGAGTAAAATGTCCTCTAAGTACCGATCGTTACTTGCCTAGCAACAGAATGGGAAAAATTCCACTTCCCCCCCCCCAACCTCCAACAGCCCCACATTCCTGTTTTGGCAAAACAAACAAACTGTCCCTTCGGACACGCCCGAGCTGGTGTCCCCCTGAGGATTTTAACCTGTCTACCCATAGTGAGTGTTTTTATAATTACAAGTTTCTATGGATGTTTTATAATAACCTGCGCTATTCACTGTCTTGTGCCAGGTTAGATGAGAAGCACGACTGCCCCATTGTGTAAGGGAGTTGCACTTGGTGCGGGGATTGTCTGGGTTTGCATGGCCTGGGGCTACCCAAGCGAGGATACATGCGATTACCATGATCGCCACGGCTGTAATCAGAGGTCCGGTATGGCATACACCCCCTTGTCTCATGCCCTCCGAGGTTGCTGCTCGTGGCCGGACTATACCTAAGGCAGGTGCAGAGGCCAACCCGGTCTTGCCCTCTTTACGCCGCTTGTTCCATTTCCATGCAAACCGTACTGCACATAAGCGCAATTCTTGCTCCCACCTCTCCTCGGGAGTTCCCCAAATTTCAGGTACTAGTACTTCCCACCCGCACAGAATTTGTTATACTACAGCATTTTCCTGGTCCTTTTGCTCTCTATACTCTCGGCAGTTCAGACAGTGGGGATGCCTCTTTATTGGGGAGCAATACTACTTACTTGAGCATTTCACACACTTGCACAATACCCATGCTTGGTGATTTAAGTGGGGGTGTTTTAGACAAGAAAGCCCCTTAAGGTGGTCTTTTGGTTGCTAATGCTTTCTTCTGGTCCTTTGAAAGTTTGCATTATTCTTATGCTAATAGTGCCAGTACCCAGTATCTCACCAACCGCCAGGCGCGTTCTTTTTCAGCCAAGATATTGTATTTTTCCAGTCCTCCTTAGCTATCTGCCACTCGGCAGGGATTTCTAATTCCCACCCACAAACTAAGGTTACAATCTCCGTTTGGTGCAGTCACAGCGTGTATTCGGGTAGTTGCGACTACGAGGACAGCACTGCGGACATCGGGGTTGTTGCTTATAGGCAATACAATACCAATTTTGCTTGCAGATCGTACACTTGCACTCGACCCAGCTAAAGTGACTACTGTTAGGATGAATTAAGCAAGGTATGTAGGTTGGTACTGGTGGGAGTTGTAATAATACCTTGAGGATATAATGTGACTTTTTCTTTATACAAATCACAAGTTAATGCAAACATGTTACGATTTTTTTTGTTTGATATAATTTTGATTTTTTTAGTTTGGGGTGGAATTGTTCCTCCCCAGTGCAAATAGTGCAGGAGCCTTAGGACTTGCCCTGATGGTATTTGGAACTACTTACACAGGCATTATTTACAACCCTTGAATTTCTCTGTGGATTATTTGAGTTTTCCCAGTTTATTACCCTGCACTCTTTCAGGATCCATTTTTTTTTTTCCTCTGGCTTAACCAATGCCCTAAGTATTTTACTTCTTGTTCCACAAACTGCAACTTTTTCTTCAAAACCCGTAGCACCTTTTTCCCAAGAAAATTTAACAGATTAATAGTGGTGTTCCGAACTGTTTCTTCATCGGACCCTGATATTAATAAATCATCTACATATTGTAAAAGAAGTATTTCTTCACTTCGTTCAAAAGACACAAGGATAGCTTCTAAAGCCTGTCCAAATAGATTCGGAGATTCAGTGAAACTCTGGGGCAACCTTGTCCAGCATAATTGTTGTTTCCTCCTTGTCTCGGGATCCTCCCATTCGAATGCAAAGAAGTCCCTGCTGTTTTCTGCTAATGGGCAAGCCCAAAATGCATCTTTTAGATCTATCACACTGTACCATGTGTGGCAAGGAGGGATATGATTCAGGAGAGTATAAGGGTTAGAGACGACAGGAAACCATGTATGTGTCCTTTTGTTAACTTCTCTTAAATCATGAACTAACCTACATGTTCCATCACCCTTTTTTACTGGCAATATCAGGGTATTATGAGGTGACATGCAGGTTTCTAAAGTTCCTTCCTGCAACAACTTGTCAATCACTGGTTTTAACTCTATCTTTCCTTCCTTAGGTATTGCATATTGCCTGACCCTTATGGGGCTTGATGGGTTTTCTATGGTTATTTCTATTGGTTCCATGTCTATCTTTCCCCTATTATCTTCAGATGCCCACACTTCTGATTCAATTTTATTCTCATCCTCACTGGTTAAAGTTAAAATCTTTGCTTTCATTTGTCCTTCCTCTGGGAGTACACCTATACCTAATGATAGCTGCAAATCTCGCCCCAATAAGTTCCGTCTGGCGCTGGGGACTAACAATAAGTCCCCAGTGGCGAATCGGTTAGGGCCTTCTACTTGTACATTTTCAATTAAGGGTACCTTAAATGCTTCTCCTTTTGTACCTATTACATTAATAACCTTTTTACTTGTACAACACCCTTCAGGAACCTTTAATATACATGTTCTATCAGCTCCAGTATCTACTAAAAACTCCATTTCCTCCTCCTGGGGTCCTATTTTCAATTTTATCAAGGGCTCAGTCTGATGTTCCATCCCCAGTATAAAAAGCCCCTGACGTCCCTATGCCGTTTCCCCTTTAAACGCTTTCATGTCTTTGGTGCGTTTTGGGCAATTCCTTTTTAAGTGCCCGGGAGCACCACAGTAATAACAGTTAAACTTTGCTACATGCCTTGCCGGTTTCTCTGTTGTTCCCTCAGAAGTCCCTGATTGTTTTGCCGAGTTCTGTCCCGACTCCTTCTCTTTCTGGGTTCCTGCACTTCTATTTAAGGACTCTGCTTCTCTCATAGTGGCAACCATGATTTTTGCTTTGGCTTTTGCTTTTTCCTCATCCCTTCGGACATACACCTTTTGAGCTTCTTTTAGTAATTCCTGTAAGCCCATGTCCTGCCAGTCTTCTAATTTTTCTAACTTCCTCCGAATGTCTGGCCAGGAATGAGTAACAAAATTTACTTTAAGTACTGCCTGTCCCACAGCACTAGATGGGTCGACACCAGAATATTGTTGCATTGTTTTTCTAAGCCTTTCTAACCACTCAGTGGGGGTCTCATCCTTCCCCTGTCTGCTATCAAATGCCCGTGTTGCATTCTGTCCTCTTGGGGCTGCCTCTTTTATTCCTCTTAGAATTAGGTTTCGAAAATCAGCCATGTTCTGTCTACCCTGAGGCTGATTCTGGTCCCACTGGGAACTCTGGAGGGGCATTTTCTGATCAGTGGGAACCCCTTGCTGATTTTCTCTTTCCCATATTCTCATTCCTGCTACCCTAATCATTTGTCGTTCTTCTGGGGTGAATAATATACCCATAATAGACTGCACCTCCTCCCATGTGTATGTATTTGGCCTCAGAAATTGGTCAAACTGCTCTGCCAGACCCAAGGGATCTTCTGACAAGGCTTTCATCTCCTTTTAAAAACTTCTTACATCTGCAGAGTTTAAGGGAACATTCACAAATCCAATTCCTCCCTGTGCCCCACCCAGAGGAACCTCCCTTAAAGGGAACAACTTTCCCCCTTCCCTTTCTTCTATTATTCTTGAACGTGTAACTGGGCGACATGGTGGGGGGTTTTCTTCCCTATGCGGGGCTTCCTCTACCTGTGGCAGGGGTCCCCCCTGTGGCACAGCTTCCCCAATGTCGGGATTATAAGGTGGAGGGAGATGTTCTAAAGGATCCCATTTGCCTCCCCCCGACTTTGTTTTATCCTCTTCCACTTTCAGAATTGCTGTGGGTTTTATCTCTGGTCCTTTCCAACATGCAGCATATTCACATTCTTCTACATTATAAGGCTTCTTTCCATTAACATATACATTTAATGCTTGGCACATCCAACCCGCACAGGAACCATATCTCGGCCAACGAAGATTATCAGATCTAATTTTTCTTTCTGCCCATACCATCATACAGAAGTTTACCATTTTAACTTTATCTTTTCCCTTAGTAACACTAGATTCATCCCAATACTTTATCATAACCCCCAGCAGGCTATCAGGTGGTATATTAGCTAACACTTTCCTGTTTTTCCCAGGATTTTTCTTACTTGCTGCTTGTCCCATGCTGGTTTAACTTCTTACTCGTTACTCCAACTCTTACACACCTTTACTAATTTCCTATTTACTTCATCAAACAGTCCTCTTCCCTTCAGATATGAGGACTGAACTACAAAGAAAGTTATTTCACAAGCTAATCACAAACCAGACAGAATCAAACCACTAATAACACTGAACTATCAATAAAACTATTAATAAACCTACACTGTTAAACCAAATGAACGGAACTCAACACAGAAAACACAAAAAAAACCCCAAAAGGAAAAGCCCCAAAATTCCAATTAATTTGCACTACAAAGTCAAATCCTTCTGTTTCAAGTAATTTTTAGTCCTAACCAGATTTCCTAGTGAACCATCCAGGAAAAGGCTCCCTTACCAAGGAATTCCACCCCTGTGGGTTTCAACTCCTAGAATTCCTACCAAGGCATTCCACTCTGCAGAATTCCTGCCTGAGGGCTTCTACCAAGGTGTTCAAATTCCTGAGAATTCCTGCCTGAGGATTTCCACCAAGGTGTTCAAACTCCTGAGAATTCTTGCCTGAGGATTCCTACCAAGGTGTTCAAACTCCTAAGAATTCCTCTCTGAGGATTTCCATCAAGGTGTTCAAACCCCTAAGAATTCCTGTCTGGGGATTTCCATCAAGGTGTTCAAACTCCTAAGAAATCAGTTTTGGGGGACCATTCAGCTTATTTCTCTCGCTTTGCGCGGTCACTGGCCGCCCCTCTCGCGAGACAACGGAACTGCAGTTAGAAGAGCTCCACACTCGCTTCGCGGATCCGGCTGTCCGGTCCTCGTCTCATGCACACACCATTCACTCTTCCCCCTTCACGTCCCCCCCCCCGCACACGAACTTACCAGGGTCCTCCTTTCTGGTTCGGGTCTTCGTACGTACAAGAATTAAGGGCAGTTTACCGCGGTTTTTCTCAAGGGGGCTGAGCTCAAAAAAAAGAAAAATTTTCTTTTGCCTTTTTTCCACGATTTAGGACGTGTTTCCAGTTACTGCCTGCTAATGCCTGCTCCTTCTGGGCTACAGAATACTGTCAGAGGCGTCCCTCTTCCCCAGCAGGAAAGCAGGTCTTAGCGGAGCATCACACCGGGGTCACCAATTGTTATAAATGAATTCAGGGGCTGAAATTTTAACTGTATAATATTGAGTATTTATTAATAGAGCAAAGGCAAAACAGCGCTGGGTGCTTAGCAATTTTGCCAGAGGCACACCCATCCATTGTACAGTGAGCTTAAGTACTTTCTTTAACTGTTACATATTCATTAAGCCTCGAAGGTGATTTACACTTCACTCAACTCCCCCCTCCGATCCTTGCCCCCTTCTGCCAGTGAAGGCGCCCGTCTTGGAGTCTCGGACCCTCTGTTTTGTCTCAGAACTGAAGGCAGAAATCCTCCCGTCTATGTTTCCTCAGTTCCAACTTAATTTGTAGGTGACAGTTCCTTTTGGGAGGTGTGAGTCGAGATAACAGATTTCCTGGGATGCCGGCAGTTATCTTCTTTGTTTCTTTAGGATGTCTTGATCCCTGGCTCTGTGTTTTACCAACTTAAAAGACATTTATTACCATGTATTTATTATTACATTTTCTAGCATATTACAACTATCTCGAAGTTACAATTTACCCTAACCTTGTTTCTACTTAATTATATTTTATCTTAACATTATTTTTTTTATACAGTACTCATCACTTCTAAATATTAAATTCATATATGCGAAAGCCAGCATTTATCATTCACTCATTTATCACAACCTGGCAAACCAGCATTTGAGGTGGCCACAGAGAACGTGGGTGTCCGAGAGGCCCCATCGGGAGGCACAGAGGGTTCCCCGTGTCCCCAGCACCTGGAACTGCACTCTCCCCTCACACATGGTGCTGCTGTTCACCAGCCTGAACCCTGTTTCCTCAAGGACAGGGAAAGGTGACAGTGAGGGGAGGCAGCTCCTGCCCCGTCAGCGTCTGGAGGAGAGGCTGCAGGGACACAGTGCAGACAGTGCCATCAGCCCTTCTGTCCCCACGGCCCGCTCAGCCCCCACGCCTGTGCCTGTCCCTGCCACACTCTCGGCGTGGAACCGTCCCAGCGACTCCTCAGGTGTGCAGTGCCATCAGCGCTCCGGCTCGGCCGCCCTGCCCTTCGCCCCCCGACCCCGCTCGGGCCCCACACCGAGCCCGCCCTGCTCTCGGGCCGCTCGCGCGGCACCGCCCCCTCCCGCCCCGCCCCTCCCAGCCACCTCCGGATTGGCCAATGGCCCCCTGGCCCCGCCCCCTTTGGCAGCCGCCGCAGGGCTGAGGGGGACCCGGGACGGTGACAATCGGGAGGGTCCCTTGGGGCTTTGGGGGCACGGGAGGGACTGGCGAGGGCGGGCGAGAGAGCGCCAAAGGAGGTACGAGATTTGGGGCGGGAGTGGACACTGCGACACCTCAAACAGCCGCCCAAATTGTCCCAGCCCCCTCCCCAAGCCGGCCCAGCTTCACCCCCAGCATGGCTTCCAAGTGCCCCGAAACTTCTGCACGGGTGTGGGGGGATGGGGGAAGCAGCAGGACCCCTCCCCATGTCCCAACAGCTCTGTGCCCAGCTGGCAAGAGAAGCAGGGTCAGGGGTGTAGGCGGTCCCTCCAAATTTCCCCCACACCCATGGCACAGCCAGACACTTGGGAGGCTGCCTCAGGCCTTATTGTTCACCTGCATCCCAGGACGGAACACAAAATCCACCTGCAGCCCATGGTGATTCTGTAGCATCACAATGGTCCCTTGCTTCCCTGAGGTTCAGTGGAACCCTGGTGCCACATTGTTCCATAGCCTCCCAAGGCTCTCCTGGGTTCCATGAGGCCCTGCTGTGACACACTGGAGCTTTGCTTCCCTGACTTACCATGACCCAACTATGGTGTCCCGTGTTCCATGAGGCCCTGCTTTGTCACAGTAGAGCCTTGGTTCCATAAGATTCCACAGCTTCAGAATGGTCTCCTCTATTCCAGGAGGACACACTGTGTTACACTGGAGCTTTGGTTCCATCAAGTTCCATCACCTCACGATGCTTTTGGCTTCCATAAGCCCCTGATGTGTCACTTTAGCATTTTGGTTCCATGTAGCCCTGCTGTGACAAAATGGATCCTTGGTTCTGTGAGATTCCAAAACCTCACTATGGTCTCCTGCTTCCATAAGGCTCCTCTATTCCACATTAGAACCTGAGGTCCGTTGGGTTCCAGAACCTCACAGCAGTCTCCTGCACTCTAGGAGTAGCCGCTGTTTGCCATTTCAGCCTCACTTTCATGAGGTTCCATAACCTCCTCGTGGTCGCCTGGGCCCAGGGAGGCCCCACTGTGTCACATGAGAGCCTTGGGGCCAAGAGATTCCATGGCCTCAAAATGCTCTGCAGCCCCAATTTTTCCCTGTTTTCCTCTCCTTTTCCCTGGGCCAGCTTCCCCCCTGCCCCCAGCGCTGGGCTGGGAGCAGCCGAGAGCCCCGCGCTGCCCATCCCGACCTCTCCCGGCTCCATCCCAGCTCCTCCCGTGGGCTGCGAGGGCTATGGGGAACAGTGGAGGAGGAGGAGGGATGGAACAGAAGGAGGGAGGAAGGAGGAGTGCGGGAAGCAATGAAAGGAGGAGGAGCGGGAGAAGGGATTGGGGGAAGGAGGAGAAGGAGGTGGGATTAGGGCGGAGAAGGAGGAGGAGGAGGAGAAGGGATGGAAGAGGAGGAGCAGGAGGAGGAGAGTCAGAGGGCGATGAGCGGGAGGAACAGGAGGGACAAAGGAGAAGCAGGCTGGAGCTGTGCGGTCTGGGTGTATCTGAATTCGCAGCCCCCCCTGGACCATCACCACCCCATCCCGCAGGTGAGCGGGGAGACGGAGCTCGCCCCAAATATCGAGGAGGTTTCCTGGGTTTGTGGTTTTTTCGTGGAGGATGTTTGGAGTTTGCAGGTCTTCAAAGTCAAGCCGGAAATGCCCCTCGGGGGGACATGGGGGGGTCCCCGGAAGGTGTTTCTTGGGGGTCCCGGTGGCAGTGCGGGCAGAGCCCCGATGGGGGCGGGGGGATGTGGGTCCCCCCGCGGTGGGGGTTGGGCTCTGCCTGGGCCGGGCCCTCCAAGCTCTGCCCGGAACCACTCTGCGTGGTGACCCGCGGGGGAGGGGGTGACACTGGTTTTGGGACCCCCGGGAGCCCCAGCTTCGCTAAGCGGGACCCCAGAGAGGGGAGAACCCCAGTATGACCCTGGTCCCGGAAGTGGCTGCTCCCAGTATGAGCCCAGTCACTCCCAGTATGATCCTGGTCACTTCCCCTCACTCCCTGTAGGATCTCTGTTGCTCCCAGTATGAACACAGTCACTCCCAGTCATTCCCTATTATGATGCAATTTGCCCCCAGCAAAGTCCCAGTTGCTCCCAGTTCCTCCCTCTTTTACCCAGTGTGTTCCCAGTTCTCCCAGTTGCCCCTAGCATAGTCACAGTCACTCCCCGTACAATGCCAGGATGAGTCCAGTATGATGTCAGTGTCTCCCAGCAGGGCCCCAGTCACTCCCACTTGCCCCCAGTTCCCCCCAGCATGGTCCCATTTCCCGCCAGCACATTCCCGGCCGCTCCCTGTATGGTCCCAGTCACCACCTGCATGGTCTCAGGCACTCCCAGTATATCCCAGTTGCTCTGAACATTCTCGTAGTCATTCCCAGGCACTCCCAGTTCCCTCAGCATGGTTCAGTTGCCCCCAGGATTATCCCAGTCACTGCCACTAGATCCCAGTTGTCAGCAGCATGCACCCTGTCATTCCCAGTTGCTCCCAGTGTATCCCCAGTTGGCTCCCAGCATGGGCCTAGTAGCTCCCAGTAAGCCCTGGCCAGGGTCCATTGATATCCAGTATAATCCCACTATGATCCCAGTCCCTCCCAGTATGATGCCAGTGGCCCCCAAAGTGATCCCAGTTGCAGCCAGTCACCCACAGTATGGTTACAGTCACCCCCAGTATGAGCCCAGTCATTCCAAGAGTGACTCCCAGGGTGGGCCCAGTTGCTCCCAGTATGAATCCAGTCACTCGCAGTTACTCCAAATATGCTCCCATTTGCTCTCAGCGTGGTCTCCATTGCTCCCAGTCAAGTTCAGTATGGTTCCAGTTACAGCCAACACCTTTCCAGTCACTCCTAGTCTGATTCCAGTATGATCCCAGTCATTCTCAGATACTCCCAGTACTATTCCAGTAAGTCCCACTATGATCCCAGTCATTCCCAGTAGGATCCCAGTATGATCCCAGCATGGGCACAGCTGCTCCCATTATCATCCAACTGTGGTTCCAGTTGCTCCCATTTACCCCACTATGGTTTCAGTCTCTCCCAGTATATCCCAGTTGCTCCCAGCATGTTCCCAGTCACTCCCAGTTGCCAACAGTTGCTTCCAGCCTGATCCCAGTTGCTCACAGCCACTCCCAGTCATCCTCAGTGCAGTCCCAGTTGCTGCCAGTATGATCCAGTATGATCCCAGTCTCCCCCAGCATGGGCCCAGCAGCTCCCACTCTGATCCCAGCAGGATCCCAGTTGCTTCCAACATAGTTCCAGTTGTTCCCTGTTCCTTCCAGTGTGATGCCACTTGAATCCAGTTGCCCCTAGTATAGTTCCAGTCACTCTGCGTATGATCCCAGTCCCTCCCAGCATGGTCCCAGTCAATTGCCCTCAACTGCCCTCAGTGTAGACACAGCCACTCCCGCTCACGTCCAGTTCCTTCCAGTGTGGTCCCAGTTCTGCCCAGCATGGTCCTGGTTGTTCCCAGTGTGGTTCCAGTCACTCCCAGTATGGTTACAGACACACCCAGTATATCCCAGTTGCCCTGAACATTCTCGCAGTCATTCCCAGGCACTCCCAGTTCCCTCAGCATGGTTCAATTGCCCCCCAGGATTACCCCAGTCACTGCCAGTAGATCCCAGTTATCAGCAGCATGCACCCTGTCATTCCCAGTTGCTCCCAGTGTATCCCCAGTTGGCTCCCAGCATGGGCCTGGTATCTCCCAGTGAGCCCCAGTCAGGGTCCACTGACACCCACTATAATCCCAGTATGTTCCCTGTCTCTCCCAATATGATGCCAGTGGCCCCCAGCATGCTCCCAGTCATTCCCACTTCCTTCCAGTTGCTTTCAGCATGATTCCAGTTGGCCAAAGCCACTCCCAGTCAATCCCAGTATAATTCTGGTCACCCTCAATGTGATCCCAGTCTCCCCCAGCTTGGGCCCAGCTTTTCCCACTGTGATCCCAGTATGATTGCAGTTGCCCCCAGTGGCCCCTAGTATAGTCCCAGTCCCTCTCAGCAGGGTCCCAGTCATGCCCAGTTGTCCCCATTGTGGTCCAAACTGTTCCCAGAGTGGTTCCAGTCAGCCCAGTATGGTTACAGACACTGCCAGTATATCCCAGTTGCCCTCAGCATGCTCGTAGTCATTCCCAGGCACTCGCAGTTGCCCCAGTAAGGTTCTAGTTCCCTCAGAATGATCCCAGTCTTTCCCAGTTACACCCAGTTTCCTCCTGCATGATCCCAGTTACAGTCAGTTGCCCAAAGTGTGGTCACAGTTGCTCCCAGTATGATCCCAGTTGCCCCAGTTTTGGTCTAAGTCCCCCTCAGCATGGTTCCAGTAGCTTCCAGTTGATCCCAGTTGCTCCCAATGCATCCAGAGTTTCCTCCCAACATGGGCCCAGTAACCCCCAGTCAGGTTATGCAAATGCCCCTTGGGGGGATATTGGGGGGTCCCTGGGAGGTGTTTTTGGGGGTCCCCAGTGTTGGTGCCAGCTGAGCCCCCGGCTGGGGGATGCAGGTTCCCCTTATGGATGGAGTTGGGCTCTGCCTGGGGCCACGTGGGGAGCGCACTGGACCAGTGGGGAGTGGGGGACACCTGTTTTGGGAACCCCTGCGAGAGCCATGTGAGGGGAGAATGGAGAGGGGTGACAGCGGAGCTGGGGGACCCCTGGCAGCCTGGAGGGGGGACCCCTGGGACCCTGAAATGGGGACCCACAGAGGGTGGAACCCGAGGAGCCCTGGCAGCCTGGAGAGACACACAGGGGAGAGGGGGTCCCTGGGACCCCAAAAGCCCCGGCTTCCCTAAGTGGGACCCCAAAGAGAGGAGACGCTCAGAACCCCAAAGTGGGGAACACGGAGAGCAGGACCCCTGGGATTCCTGGGACCCCCTGCAGTCTGCGGAGGGCAGAGACACTGGAGAGGGGGGACCCCCAGTACACATGGGACCCCCAACAACAGGGGGAACCCAAGAACCCCCACAGAGAAATGACCAGAGAGGGGGAACTCCTGGGAGAGTCTTTTTTGGTGCTGAATCTTGGTGTTCTGGACTTCTTTATGGATCACAGATGCCTGGTGACTTCTAGAGATGGAATTGCACAGGGTGACCTTCAAACCCAATGCAGTCACCCCTTGTTTTTCCCCCAAACCAGGATTTCCCATTCCCAAACCTTGGCTGGATGGAGGAGGAGGCTGTGAGGAAGAGGAAGATGCCCTGGGACCCCCAGGCAGGTGAGGAGGAAGTCACTGTCCCTTTCCCCCTGTCTTCTCCTCCATCTCCCAGCTGAGCATCGTCCCTGGCTGCAGGACAACCCCGCTGCCGACACTGTCCTGCTGCGGATGGATTGGGGGAATGTCCTTCCCTTTTCCTGTGGCTTGGAGGCAAATCCCAAATCCTCTCCTTGTCCTTTTTCCCCCAGAACACGAGCTGAGGACTGGGGAGGAGAAATCCTTGGGGCAGAACCTCATGGAAGAGGCCATTTTGAGCAGCTCTATGGTGCAGGAATCCAATGGGGTGGAAAAGCCCCAGAGATCCCATATGAGGAGGGGCTCCAAACCCAGCCAAGGGTGCTCTGAGGAGGAAAGACCAACCCTGTGCCGGGAAGGTGACCAGAGCTTTGCCCAGAGCTCAAAGCTGGTGGTCCATGAGCAGCTTCATAATGGGGAGAAGCCCTACAAGTGTGGGGAATGTGGGAAGAGCTTCAGCCGAAGCTCCCACCTGATCCGTCACCAGAGGATCCACACAGGGGAGAGGCCCTTTGAATGTGGGGAATGTGGGAAGAGCTTCAGAGACAGCTCCTACCTGATCGTCCACCAGAGAATCCATACTGGGGAGAGGCCCTACAAGTGTCCCAAGTGTGGGAAGAGCTTCAACCAGAGCTCCTACCAGATTGTCCACCAGCGAATCCACACAGGGGACAGGCCCTATGAGTGTGGGGAATGTGGGAAGAGCTTCAGTAGGAGATCCCGTCTGATTGTCCACCAGCGCATCCACACAGGGGAAAGGCGCTTTGAGTGTCCTGAGTGTGGGAAGAGGTTTCCAAAGAGCTCAGATCTCCTCGTCCATCAGCGGATTCACAGAGAGAAGAGGCCCTTCCCTGCCCTGTCTGCGGGAAGGGCTTCAAGCAAAACTCCCACCTCATCAGGCACCAGCACATCCACACCGGGGAGAAGCCCTATGAGTGTCCTGAGTGTGGGAAGAGCTTCTCCAGGAACTCTCACTTGACCCAACACCAACGGAGGCACCGATAAGTGAAGCCCTGTGAGTGCCCTGAGTGCAGGAAGAGCTTTGTGCGCTGCTCCAACTCCATCCCCCATCAGAGGAGCCACATTGGGAAGAGCCCTGGTGACCCACATTCCCTGTGACCCACATTGGGAAGACACCTGGCAGGTGGTCTCCACATCCTTCTGGATCTCTGTAGGCACCTGGATGAACACAGGGGCAGGAACATCCATGGGGACTCTGACTGAAATTGGAAATTCATTGGGAAGAGCGGATTTGTGGATTTTACACTCACGAAAATCTCACCTGCTCTGTCCAATTGTTTCTTCTGGTGGCATCAAGCAGCGCTGGATGATCTTGGAGGTCTTTTCTAACTTAAATAATTTCTTATTCATCCTGTCAAAACAATGAAAATTGAGGTTAAAATTATTAAACCAACGTATCTAAAGCCAAACGGTTTTACACTGACTTGAGGGTGAATTTGTGGTAGGTTCACAGGATTATTTGGGAAGGTTTGGGTGTTGTGGGGCTGCTGACCTGGGCAGATGGGGCCACGATCTCGTAGCTGTGCTGACAGAACAGGGGGTTCAGATGAGCCTGTCTGTTCTCCAGGAATTCTGGTTGTTTGTCCCACTCCCTGGCCTGGGTCTCCCCATTTGGGGTGTGCCCCCCAAAGTGCCCAAATCGCTGCTGAAGTGCTGGAGCTGCTCCTGGCTGTGGCTGTTCCTGTCCACCAACCTCTCCTGGTCAGTGCCATGGGGGCCGGGAGGGGCTTTTGTGGCTCTTGGGGGCATTTGTGGTGCTAGGAGGGCGTTTCGGGGCCTCTGGGGCTCTGAGGGAGGTTTGGGGTCCTTGCAGGGGTGTGTGGCTTGGAGAGAATTTGGGTGGTCTTGGGGGAGATGAGAAGGGGATTCGGTGGCTCTTGGGCCCATTTGCATGGCAGGTAGTGGTTGGGGGGGTCCTGGGGGGAGCTGTGGTGTGGTTTGAGGGTCTGGGAGTGACTGTGGGGTTGGAAGATGTTAAGATCCATATATCAAGGTGCTTAGAAATACCTCTGCACGAATTAAGGTGCAAACGACACCATGTGCTGCTCAATAGTATGGGTTTTATTTGGTAGTAAATATGAGGGAGAGAGAAGAAAAGAAAGAAAGGGAGAAGTAGGGAAAGAGGTGGGGGAGACAAAAAGAGAGTGACAGTGACAGAATAAAAGAATATCACCATCCATGGATCCAACGATGCTGTGTTGATCCTCTCCAGTTTGGTCTTCCTGGTGGTGATAGTCCCCCCAAAAGCACAGAATCCCATGGGTTAATACACACTCAGGCCAGATGGCAATGTCCAGGCATGTCCCCAGGGGGTAGGCACAGTCTCTTGCAGCAGACTCTGCTTGCATCACGTGCAGTGCTGTGGGGCAAGGCTGAGCACTTTGGGGGCTCTGTGATGGATTAGGACACCCCCTCACCTGCCTCTCACCTGAATGTCTCGGGGATGTGGCCTGTGGGCTTGGGGGTTCCACGCTGGGCCTGCTTGTGTAAGGGAGGATGGGCGTTTATTGCCTCTCACCAGATCTTATGCCACGCACCCAAAGCCTCCTCCTATCCACCTCGGCTGGGGGAGAAGTCTGTGTAGCCCTGGCTTTGTGAGCTGTGCTCTCCCCCCACCCCAAACTCAGCCGGGGATGATTCTCAGTGCTGCTGGTGGCTTTGGCCTTTGTGGATGCATACCTTTCCTTCAGACTGAGACGATGGAACAATAGGCTTAGCTTTCTCTCATCTCAGCACTTTGACTCTCAGTCCAAAGTCCCAGTCAGGTATCCCCACCGAGGCTTCTTTGGTTGTAGTTTCTTTATACAGTTTTTGGTACAATGAGCAAAAATTCCTAACAATGATAGAGGCAGGAACTATTTCACCCTCTGACAGTCCCCTTTGTTCCCTCGAAGTTTTAGCATGGCTGACAGGAATTGGGGAAGTTGTGACATTTCCACACACCCGGAGTGTGGGCCAGCATTGGCTCTGTCCCTCCTCTCCTGGGGGGACGACCGGGGTTTTGTCATTTCTTTGCATTTTCATCACAAGTGACTCCTTGAGAGAGCAAGGATCAGCAAACCATTTTAGGAGTTGTTACATTTTATTTCGGCCAATTTTTATTTGTCTGGTGCCTAGAGTGGGGGGTGGTGATTGGAGGGGCTCGGGGTGGGGGGCAGTATCCCTGTCCCTCTCATCCCGCACGATGATCGCGACGTCCAACACTCTCCTTACCTTTGCCGCGCCGACGGTGGTCTCCGTCCCCCTCCAATTGCGGGCGGCGCCGGCGCAGTCGCCGCTCTCGCAGCCCCGGCGCCTCTCCATCCTACTTACCTGTGCCGGGCCGGGGATAGTCTCTGCCCCCCTCCAGTCTTGGGGGACCGCCGGGGGCTCCGTCCCCCTCCAATTTGGGGGGGGTCTGGCGGCAGACCCCGTCCACCTCCCATTTGGGGGGGCGGCTCGGGCTCCGCCACCCTCCGCTTTGCGGGGGCCAGCGCGGCCGCCGCTCTCGCAGCCCCGGCGCCTCTCCATCCTACTTACCTGTGCCGGGCCGGGGTGGTCTCCGCCCCACTCCAATTTTGGAGGGCCGGCTCCGCCTCCGTCCCCCTCCGATTGCGAGGGATGCCGGCGCGGGTACCCAAGAGCGGCAGCGGCGACAAGGGCCGCACCGCTCCCACCCAAGCAGCCACCCCCACACCCCAATCCCGGCGCCCCAGGCTCGCGGCGCTGAGGGCCAGGGGCGCTGCCGGGGCTCCAGCGCTGCGGGGCCGAGGCCGCGGAGCTCCGCTGCTCTCCGCCCGCTCCGCTGCTCTCCACCACCAACGCTCTCCGCCTGCCGCCGACTCCGCACTCACGCCAAGCCCCGTGCCTCCCTTTATATAGGCGGCATGAGCCACGCCCCCTCAGGGACAGCCAATGGGAGTCGAGTGACGACACAATGCAGGCGGCCAAGCCAACCTTCGCCACTGTGACGAATCGCTGACAGAGGGGGCGGGGGCAGAACGTGACCGAGACATCTGATTGGTCGAGAGGCGGAGGGCTCCATGATGGGCGGGGACTGCGCCCGCCTCGGGGGCGGGGCGGGGCCTCAGGGGGCGGGGCCTGGGGGTGTCATTTTTACCTGTGGACCCTTCCTTCAAATAGCAGACAAAATATCTTCTTGGTTATAAACAGACAAGAAAAAAGAGAAATTGAGAAGAAATTGCTTTTACTTTTTATCTCCTTGCTAGCCCATTGTATAAAAAAGATAAAATTATTAAGGAAATGCAAATAATAAACATTAGAGCTCAGACATAGGCCTGTGGTACTCAGTCACCTCGTTATTCCATTTGGAAGTCAATGTCAATTAACTGTCTACATTTGGCTTGGGGCCTTGAGCTCCAGCTCTGGTTTTTTTTCAATTCCAATTTTCATGGTACTTAGAAAAACGCGTATTATCCTGTCTTCTACTGAAAGTGCTCCGCTCAGAATTAGGATCTGGCATGGACTGGTAGCTGACATCTCATGAGGACTCACTCGGCTCTGGGGCTCCCTTTGCCCTTAGCTTTTGGGGGGCAGGACGTTCTCCATCCTCCTCTCTCTTGGGGTGGCCAGTGGCTTCTCCATCCTCATCTTGCCTTTGTGCTTGCCAGGAGGTCTCCATCCTCCTCTCCCCTATGCAGACAGCTTAGGGGTCTCCATTACCCTTTCCCCTATGGGGCTCAGGGAACCTCTGTCCTCTCTCCCTTTTTGGGAGGCCGGGGCTCTCTGTCCTCCTCTCCCACGGGAAGGACCAGGCTTTTGTGATTTGTTTGCATTTTGTCACAAGTGACTCCTTGGGAGAACAAATATCAGTCAAAGCATTTGATGTGTTGTTAAGTTGGATTTCTGCCCATTTTATTTTGTCTGGTCCCCAGGGGGTGCTCGAGGGGTCTCCGTCCCTCTCGCCCCGGGGGATGCTTGGGAAGGGCTTGCGGGGGATGTCCCCTTCCCTCTCACACCACACGATGATCGTGAGCTTCTCCACGCTCCTTACCTTTGCCGGGCCAAGGGGGGATCTCTGTCCCCCTCCAATTGGGGGGGCCAGCCTGGGCTCCATCCCCCTCCTATGTAGGGACAGAGCGCAGCACACCCCTTACAGAACACCTTTCCTTCTATGCCAGCTTTTCCTTCATCAGTTCCATGGAGTCTGTTGCTGTGCAACACTTTCCCCTGCCAGTCCCCGGGCCATTCATGCTCGTTAGCCATCTTCACTTTTCCTGTTTCTCTGGGGCCTTTTCTGGATGCTTTCTGGGCCTTTTCTGTCTTTATCATTTTGATGGAGGCTTTGTCATTCCCTCTTTTCTCCTCTTACCCCTCCCCCACAAATCCTGTCAAGAAGCTCATCATGGCTGCCTTCTTCCATGCTGCAGGTACCAAACTGAAATCAGGCAAGTTCAAAAGTTCATCAGCCTACTGAGATGCCTGACAGCTTTCTTTCTGGAGCACCCTCCAGACTGTATTGTGAGCTATCCTCAAACAAGGTGATACGACAGAGCTAGGTGATGACAAGCATCCTCTTTGCACAGAATGTCCCTGCTAAGAAAGGAACAGACGAGACAAAGTGAAACTACTGATTTAAATACAATTAAAAAAAAAAAGAAAAAAGAAAAAAACTGATCGCAACAATTCGAAGGGACAGCACCCTTGACATGCCCTGCTAAAAGAATTCTTTAACTCAAGTTCCTTGTAAGTCAAAACAGCCCCAAACCAGTTACTTGTCGTTGGTGCTACTTAGTGATAGCATTCATCAAATCCATTCCTGCTAATGCATAGAAGAGGCAATACAGTTAGCACATGTGATGCTGCTCTCTTGCTATTCTTGTTCTTTAGGCGAAGAGTTATTGTTGAAGAAACCACCGTCTCCCAAATATCGTTTTACAGAACTGATAAGAGGCACAACCTCTTCTCTCACCACCCATCAACCCCATCAAATTAATTGTGACAGCTCAAGCTTTTAGTCGCTGACTATCTATGGCAAAACATAGCTAAAGTAGAAGATTGGGATGTGTTGTAACACCACGAAAATAAAGGAAATACTTTGAGGAGACCTGTGATTCTGAAGGGCTTTGACATGTCTGACCAGGAGCCCTGCCGTATGATTTTATCAGGCAGTAATTACATTATTACTCCTCTATAATCAGGCATCATCTTGCTAACTGCAGAAGAAAACCAGAAAAAGTCATCTGGCTTCCAGGAGAAGAAGCTCTGTATTGTTCATGCAAGTATCTTTAATAATATTGACTCAGAAATGTACCTACTGGCAAAGGACAATGTAAAATGTTGTTGTTTCTGCATGTTTGTCCCAGCACCAAAATCCCTCTTGAGAAGATCCAGTCTGTAAACTCCAATTCTATTGTCAACAGTGTTTTCTTTGGAAAATAAACTGCCTCTGGCTGAATTTGCAACTGAGCCCAAACCCAGCTTAGTGCTCACTTCCAGATAAACGGCAGGAGAAAATTTAGACCAGCTAACATAAACATTAGCATCTGTGTCCATAGAGAAGAGGTATGTATAATAATACCGGGTGGGGGGACATCACCCAAATCATTCTGCAAGCCACTTAAATACAAGAATCCACTGTTCTTTATTTAGAGAGCTCTGAGAGATGCATATAACACAGCAGTGCTGATACAATCCAAGACACTGCAAACCAAAGGTGAAGATAAAACACACTGGTGTCTGCTCCCTGTTTTCACTCACCTAATTGTGTTTTGATATGCAAAACAAAGATCGCTTCAAGCAATTGTCTTGGAAATGGTTTTGTGCCCTTTGTTCCCTCGAAGTTTTAGCATGGCTGACAGGAATTGGGGAAGTTGTGACATTTCCACACACCCGGAGTGCGGGCCAGGATTGGCTCTGTCCCTCCTCTCCCGTGGGGAGGACCGGGGTTTTGTGATTTGTTTGCATTTTGTCACAAGTGACTCCTTGGGAGAACAAATATCAGTCAAAGCATTTGATGTGTTGTTAAGTTGGATTTCTGCCCGTTTTATTTTGTCTGGTCCCCAGGGGGTGCTCGAGGGGTCTCCATCCCTCTCGCCCCGGGGGTGCTTGGGAAGGGCTTGCGGGGGATGTCCCCTTCCCTCTCACACCACACGATGATCGTGAGCTTCTCCACTCTCCTTACCTTTGCCGGGCCAAGGGGGGTCTCCGTCCCCCTCCAACTGGGGGGGCCGGCCTGGGCTCCATCCCCCTCCTATGTAGGGACAGAGCGCAGCACACCCCTTACAGAACACCCTTCCTTCTATGCCAGCTATTCCTTCATCAGTTGCACGGAGTTTGGTGCTGTGCAACACTTTCCCCTGCCAGTCCCCGGGCCATTCATGCTCGTTAACCATCTTCACTTTTCCTCTTTCTCTGAGGCCTTTTCTGGATGCTTTCTGGGCCTTTTCTGTCTTTATCATTTTGACGGAGCCTTTGTCATTCCCTCTTTTCTCCTCTTACCCTCCCCACACACAAATCCTGTCAAGAAGCTCATCATGGCTGCCTTCTTCCATGCTGCAGCTACCAAATGTAGCAACCTGCCCTAGCTGTCAAACCTGCCAAGCGCCATCACTGGGGGCCGGGGTAAACCCCCGGGGTCTAGGTAGCTGTGAAATCTGGCAAACAGATGTAACCCCTGTCCCCCAGTTTGGATAATTAAAATATGTACACGTCTCCACGGATACATTTTCCGCAGCTGCTTTTGCATCTGCCCATGCAGGAGAAAAGGCAAGAGATGTTATCAAGCACTTTCTTCTTGCTTTTTCTACCTTGGGCGTTCCTGCTGACATAAAAACCCATAATGGTCCAGCATACATCTCCAACAGACTGCAAGAATTTTTTAGCTTCTGGGGTATCAAACGTACTACAGCCATCCCTCACTCCCCCACGGGCCAATCTAGAGTTGAGAGGACCCATCAAACAATTAAGAGGGTCCTAGACCAACAGCAGGGAGGCTCAGAGCTTAATTCTCCCATTGTGAGACTCTGTAAAACTCTCTTTACAATACATTTCTTGAACAATTCGTTTGACGAGCCAACCCCCCCGTGTTCCGGCATTTTACTAATTTGACTCAAGCCAAATTAAAAGAACAACCGCCGGTGTTGATCAAAGATCCAGAAAGCCATCAAATATCAGGCCCTTTTTCACTCATTGTATGGGGAAGGGGATATGCCTGTCTTTCCACACCTTCAGGACCCAAGTGGGTACCAGGAAAATATGGAAAGCCCTACCTCAAATCGTCAGTGACAGCTCCTGAGCAGACAAAAGATGACACCCCAGATACTGACAAAGAAACCCCGGACAAAGACACCAGTGCCACTTGGAAGAGGCGTCGGCGCAAGATACCAGCCACGTAAACACCTGCTCACTGTGCCTCCTTCAAGCAGTTCCCCAAACCCAAAAATCCCTTCTCTGTTATCCCGATGTATTTCCCTAACAACACCCTTACCTCTGTGTTGTAAAAAAAAAAAAGGGGGGGGGACCACGCACCTGGCAGGCTTTCTGTACTAGCACCAAACAAAACCCAAATTCTAGACACAACTGGCCCGCCAAAAGAGAAGAATACAGCAATTAGATCCAAATTGTGATAGCCAAATTATTAATTGCTCAGTGTCTAATAGGACCCACGTTAAGTGCTGGCTCCGAAAGCATGCTAACCTAACCTTGAACGCCCAAAGGACTGTGCTCTTTTAACCTGTCATCTCAGCCAGAGCATCCACACAACAACACAGAAGATAAAGGATAAAATCAAAGAAATCAAGACGGAAGGAAAGGCACACTGGCTTGAAGACCTTTTGGACAATGGGGACTTGAAGGATGCTTAGCATCCTTAGCTGAAGCTGGACTGTGGGGGATTCTAATAATTTTTGTTGTAATAAGCTTGTTTGGTTGCTTGAAGAAGCGCCTAGGAAGGAGGTGGGAGAAGCTTTTCTTTTAAACAGAAAAGCGGGAGATGTTGTGCTGGTCTCAACCATCTTGAGAGTACCGGGGAGCCGAAAGGTCCCAAGACAGCAGAAATACTCCCTGGGTGCTAAATGGTTTCTCCCTAAGGTTATGTTAATCTTCCTACATTTATTGGTTGTCATTGTGTTTCCCCGCCTTCTCCCCAACCCTATTGGCCCTTGACCCCTAGAAGAATGGCCACTCACAGCCATTCTCCCTCTTTTGCCCTTGGCTCCCTCTGAGGAATAAATGCCATTGGAACATACCCAGATGACGGAGCCCTCGGAGTTCCTTGTTCCTGGTAGTGCTAGAGCTTATTAGAAGCTCTGGGGGATGTGTGTGTGTGTGTCTGTGCTATCCATCAGCACAGGTGACAGAAAAGGTCTCACCTGCACGTTGCCCAGCGAAGCGACCGGGACGCTCTGTCTGGGAATCGGGACCCTCTCGGTAAACGCAGGAGACCACACCTCACCTCACCACCACGCTGCATTAACCAAACTGAAGTCAGGCAAGTTCAAAAGTTCATCAGCCTACTGAGATGCCTGAGAGCTTTCTTTCCGCAGCACCCTCCGCACTCCGTTGTGGGCTATCATCAACCAAGGTGATACGACAGGTCTAGGTGATGACAAGCATCCTCTTTGCACAGAATGTCCATGCTAAGAACTAAGGAAGGGCCTCTACCACAAACCACAGACACAGGGGAGGGCATCCCCTTCTGCTCTCCCCAAGGCAGAAGTAGCAGAATTGGCTTCAGGACTGAAATCTGACAATCCTGGATTTTCACAACAAAACACACAAACGGAACTAAAACTCCCAAATCAGTTTACTAAAGCTTCCACAGCTTCCCTAGAGAAAGCTGCATCAGAATTCCCAAGAGTCTGGGCCCCCAAAGAAGAAAACCTTGACCTCCACAACCCCCTCAGAGAAGACTGCACTGCAATCCCTAGGAGTACCTGGGTCCCTACAGAAGGAAACCACAGGAAATAATCTCCTCAGAGGACACCCTACTATTGTTAAAGGCACTTCGGGTCAGAGAATGTTACGCTTGCCGACTACGCCAATAAAATGTTATGATCCAATTATTAAGGTTCTTTAGAAATACCTCTGCCCGAATTAAGGTGCAAACGAGACCATATGCCAGTCAATAGTATGGGTTTTATTGTATAGTAAATATGAGAGAGAGAGAGAGAGAGAGAGAGAGAGAGAGAGAAGAAAAGAGAGAAAGGGAGAAGTAGGAAAACAGGTGGGGGGAACAGAAAGAGAGTGACAGACAGAATAAAAGAATATCACCATCCGTGGATCCCAAAGGAGCGCTGACCCTCTCCAGCTGGTCTTCTTGGTGGTGATGGCCCCCTGCAAAGCACAGGATCCCATGGGTTAATATCCACTCAGGCCAGGTGGCAATGTCCAGCCATGTCCCCAAGGGGGGAGGGGGCAGTCTCTTGCAGCAGACTCTGCTGCCATCCCATGCAGTGCTGTGGGGCAAGGCCCAGCACTCTGGGGGCTCTGTGATGGATTAGGACACTCCCTCACCTGCCTCTCACCTGAATGTCCCAGGGATGCGGCCTGTGGGCTTGGGGGTTCCACGCTGGGCCAGTTTGTGTGAGGGAGGATGGGCGTTTATTGCCTCTCACCAGAGGTTATGCCACGCACCCAAAAGCTCCTCCTCCCCACCTCGGCTGGGGGAGAAGTCTGTGTAGCTCTGGCTTTGTGAGCTGTGCTCTCCCCCCACCCCAAACTCAGCCGGGGATGATTCTCAGTGCAGCTGGTGGCTTTGGCCTTTGTGGATGCATACCTTTCCTTCAGACTGAGACGATGGAACAATAGGCTTCCCTTTCTCTCATCTCAGCACTTTGACTTTCAGTCCAAAGTCCCAGTCATGTATCCTGTCGAGGGTTTGACCCTGGCTAAATGCCAGGCACCTACGATGTTTGCTCTCTATGCTCTCTCCTGCTGCAGCTATGCAGAGGAGAGGGAAAATTAACACAAAACACTGGACTTATGAGTTGAGATAAGACCACTGATAAGGTGACGCACTAGATTCAGGGCAAAAGCAGGCGGTAAAACTTAAAGTTGCAAAAAAAAGTGATTTATTAGTCTAACAGAGTCGGAGGATAAATCAGAGGTAAAAATAAGCTCTCAAGACACCGTTTCTTCACTGACCCCCCTTCCCTCTTAAGGCACCGCTTCCCAGCTCACCCCCTCCCTCCTTTCTAACTAACCAACAACTCCCAGGCAGGGGCAGGGTGTGGGGTTTTTTCTTTAAGTCAGTCCATCACAATTTTTCTACTACAGACACTGTTTCTCTATTCGCCCCCTCCTTCCATTCAACCAGCAGATCCGGGTTGGGGCAAGATATGTGGCTTTTCTTAGTCAGTCCAACGCCACAATTCTTCTGCTACAAACACTGTTTTTCTGCTCACCCCTCTCCCTATTAAGGCCATTTCTCAGCTCGCCCCCTCCCTCCTTCTTTCTAACCAAACAGCTCCGGGGTGGGGGCAGGGCATGGGGGTTTCCTTTGGTCAGGGTCAGTCCATCAGGGGAAAAGAATCCTCTACTTAGCCATGGGGGTCCCTCCCACGAGAGACAGTTCTCTGAGAACTTCTTTGGCGTGGGTCCAATCTCACGAGCAGCCCCGCCCGATTGCTGCTGTCCGAGATTCTCTCCAGGCTGCAGACTTCCAAGCCGAGGCCAGGCTGTTTCCATCCCGGGAGCAAGGCCTTTCTCTCTCCTGTAAGGCCTTTGCAACTCTCAGTCTCTGGGACTCCCACTGGATCACAGCTTCCTGCAGGCTTCCACCTGCTCCTCTGGCGTGGGCACCTCCCCACGGGCTGTGGGGGGTTCTCTGCATCCCCTGGACCCCATGGGCTGCAGGGGGACCACCTGCTCCCCCATGGTCTTCACCACGGCTGGCAGAGGGTTTTCAGCTCCGGCGCCTGGAGCATCTCCTCCCCCACCTTCTCCACTGACCTTGGTGCCTCCATGTTGTTCTCCCTCACATATTTTTACCTCCTCCTCCTCCTTCCCTGGCTACAAAGAAGTGCGTGCTTACCCTGTTTTGATTTCTTCTTAAATATGTTTTCACAGAGGCGTAACTAACATCTCTAATTGGCTCAGGTTTGGCCAGCAGCATGTCCATCATCTTCAGAGCCATCAGAGATTGGCTCTGCTGGACATGATGGAGAAATTTCCAGAATCTTTACTCAGGACATGCAGGAGCCATCTTTGTACCCCACCCTATCCACTGGCAAAAACTGGGCCAGGCAAAACTACCACAATCCCCACCGAGGCTTCTTTGGTTGTAGTTTCTTTCTGCAGTTTTTGGTACAATGAGCAAAAATTCCTAACAATGATAGAGGCAGGAACTATTTCACTCTCTGACAGTCCCCTTTGTTCCCTCGAAGTTTTAGCATGGCTGACAGGAATTGGGGAAGTTGTGACATTTCCACACACCCGGAGTGTGGGCCAGCATTGGCTCTGTGCCTCCACTCCTGGGGGGAGGACCGGCGTTTTGTCATTTCTTTGCATTTTCATCACAAGTGACTCCTTGAGAGAGCTAGGATCAGCAAACCATTTTAGGAGTTGTTACGTTTTAATTCGGCCAATTTTTATTTGTCTGGTGCCCCGGGTCGGGGTGGTGCTTGGAGGGGCTCGGGGTGGGGGGGAGTGTCCCTGTCCCTCTCATCCCGCACGATGATCGCGACGTCCAACACTCTCCTTACCTTTGCCGCGCCGACGGTGGTCTCCGTCCCCCTCCAATTGCGGGCGGCGCCGGCGCAGTCGCCGCTCTCGCAGCCCCGGCGCCTCTCCATCCTACTTACCTGTGCCGGGCCGGGGATAGTCTCTGCCCCCCTCCAGTCTTGGGGGACCGCCGGGGGCTCCGTCCCCCTCCAATTTGGGGGGGGTCTGGCGGCAGACCCCGTCCACCTCCCATTTGGGGGGGCGGCTCGGGCTCCGCCACCCTCCGCTTTGCGGGGGCCAGCGCGGCCGCCGCTCTCGCAGCCCCGGCGCCTCTCCATCCTACTTACCTGTGCCGGGCCGGGGTGGTCTCCGCCCCACTCCAATTTTGGAGGGCCGGCTCCGCCTCCGTCCCCCTCCGATTGCGAGGGATGCCGGCGCGGGTACCCAAGAGCGGCAGCGGCGACAAGGGCCGCACCGCTCCCACCCAAGCAGCCACCCCCACACCCCAATCCCGGCGCCCCAGGCTCGCGGCGCTGAGGGCCAGGGGCGCTGCCGGGGCTCCAGCGCTGCGGGGCCGAGGCCGCGGAGCTCCGCTGCTCTCCGCCCGCTCCGCTGCTCTCCACCACCAACGCTCTCCGCCTGCCGCCGACTCCGCACTCACGCCAAGCCCCGTGCCTCCCTTTATATAGGCGGCATGAGCCACGCCCCCTCAGGGACAGCCAATGGGAGTCGAGTGACGACACAATGCAGGCGGCCAAGCCAACCTTCGCCACTGTGACGAATCGCTGACAGAGGGGGCGGGGGCAGAACGTGACCGAGACATCTGATTGGTCGAGAGGCGGAGGGCTCCATGATGGGCGGGGACTGCGCCCGCCTCGGGGGCGGGGCGGGGCCTCAGGGGGCGGGGCCTGGGGGTGTCATTTTTACCTGTGGACCCTTCCTTCAAATAGCAGACAAAATATCTTCTTGGTTATAAACAGACAAGAAAAAAGAGAAATTGAGAAGAAATTGCTTTTACTTTTCATCTCCTTGCTAGCCCATTGTATAAAAAAGATAAAATTATTAAGGAAATGCAAATAATAAACATTAGAGCTCAGACATAGGCCTGTGGTACTCAGTCACCTCGTTATTCCATTTGGAAGTCAATGTCAATTAACTGTCTACATTTGGCTTGGGGTCTTGAGCTCCAGCTCTGGTTTTTTTTCAATTCCAATTTTCATGGTACTTAGAAAAACGCGTATTATCCTGTCTTCTACTGAAAGTGCTCCGCTCAGAATTAGGATCTGGCATGGACTGGTAGCTGATATCTCATGAGGACTCACTCGGCTCTGGGGCTCCCTTTGCCCTTAGCTTTTGGGGGGCAGGACGTTCTCCATCCTCCTCTCTCTTGGGGTGGCCAGTGGCTTCTCCATCCTCATCTTGCCTTTGTGCTTGCCAGGAGGTCTCCATCCTCCTCTCCCCTATGCAGACAGCTTAGGGGTCTCCATTACCCTTTCCCCTATGGGGCTCAGGGAACCTCTGTCCTCTCTCCCTTTTTGGGAGGCCGGGGCTCTCTGTCCTCCTCTCCCACGGGAAGGACCAGGCTTTTGTGATTTGTTTGCATTTTGTCACAAGTGACTCCTTGGGAGAACAAATATCAGTCAAAGCATTTGATGTGTTGTTAAGTTGGATTTCTGCCCATTTTATTTTGTCTGGTCCCCAGGGGGTGCTCGAGGGGTCTCCGTCCCTCTCGCCCCGGGGGATGCTTGGGAAGGGCTTGCGGGGGATGTCCCCTTCCCTCTCACACCACACGATGATCGTGAGCTTCTCCACGCTCCTTACCTTTGCCGGGCCAAGGGGGGGTCTCTGTCCCCCTCCAATTGGGGGGGCCAGCCTGGGCTCCATCCCCCTCCTATGTAGGGACAGAGCGCAGCACACCCCTTACAGAACACCCTTCCTTCTATGCCAGCTTTTCCTTCATCAGTTCCATGGAGTCTGTTGCTGTGCAACACTTTCCCCTGCCAGTCCCCGGGCCATTCATGCTCGTTAGCCATCTTCACTTTTCCTGTTTCTCTGGGGCCTTTTCTGGATGCTTTCTGGGCCTTTTCTGTCTTTATCATTTTGATGGAGGCTTTGTCATTCCCTCTTTTCTCCTCTTACCCCTCCCCCACAAATCCTGTCAAGAAGCTCATCATGGCTGCCTTCTTCCATGCTGCAGGTACCAAACTGAAATCAGGCAAGTTCAAAAGTTCATCAGCCTACTGAGATGCCTGACAGCTTTCTTTCTGGAGCACCCTCCAGACGGTATTGTGAGCTATCCTCAAACAAGGTGATACGACAGAGCTAGGTGATGACAAGCATCCTCTTTGCACAGAATGTCCCTGCTAAGAAAGGAACAGACGAGACAAAGTGAAACTACTGATTTAAATACAATTAAAAAAAAAAAGAAAAAAGAAAAAAACTGATCCCAACAATTCGAAGGGACAGCACCCTTGACATGCCCTGCTAAAAGAATTCTTTAACTCAAGTTCCTTGTAAGTCAAAACAGCCCCAAACCAGTTACTTGTCGTTGGTGCTACTTAGTGATAGCATTCATCAAATCCATTCCTGCTAATGCATAGAAGAGGCAATACAGTTAGCACATGTGATGCTGCTCTCTTGCTATTCTTGTTCTTTAGGCGAAGAGTTATTGTTGAAAAAACCACCGTCTCCCAAATATCGTTTTACAGAACTGATAAGAGGCACAACCTCTTCTCTCACCACCCATCAACCCCATCAAATTAATTGTGACAGCTCAAGCTTTTAGTCGCTGACTATCTATGGCAAAACATAGCTAAAGTAGAAGATTGGGATGTGTTGTAACACCACGAAAATAAAGGAAATACTTTGAGGAGACCTGTGATTCTGAAGGGCTTTGACATGTCTGACCAGGAGCCCTGCCGTATGATTTTATCAGGCAGTAATTACATTATTACTCTACTATAATCAGGCATCATCTTGCTAACTGCAGAAGAAAACCAGAAAAAGTCATCTGGCTTCCAGGAGAAGAAGCTCTGTATTGTTCATGCAAGTATCTTTAATAATATTGACTCAGAAATGTACCTACTGGCAAAGGACAATGTAAAATGTTGTTGTTTCTGCATGTTTGTCCCAGCACCAAAATCCCTCTTGAGAAGATCCAGTCTGTAAACTCCAATTCTATTGTCAACAGTGTTTTCTTTGGAAAATAAACTGCCTCTGGCTGAATTTGCAACTGAGCCCAAACCCAGCTTAGTGCTCACTTCCAGATAAACGGCAGGAGAAAATTTAGACCAGCTAACATAAACATTAGCATCTGTGTCCATAGAGAAGAGGTATGTATAATAATACCGGGTGGGGGAACATCACCCAAATCATTCTGCAAGCCACTTAAATACAAGAATCCACTGTTCTTTATTTAGAGAGCTCTGAGAGATGCATATAACACAGCAGTGCTGATACAATCCAAGACACTGCAAACCAAAGGTGAAGATAAAACACACTGGTGTCTGCTCCCTGTTTTCACTCACCTAATTGTGTTTTGATATGCAAAACAAAGATCGCTTCAAGCAATTGTCTTGGAAATGGTTTTGTGCCCTTTGTTCCCTCGAAGTTTTAGCATGGCTGACAGGAATTGGGGAAGTTGTGACATTTCCACACACCCGGAGTGCGGGCCAGGATTGGCTCTGTCCCTCCTCTCCCGTGGGGAGGACCGGGGTTTTGTGATTTGTTTGCATTTTGTCACAAGTGACTCCTTGGGAGAACAAATATCAGTCAAAGCATTTGATGTGTTGTTAAGTTGGATTTCTGCCCGTTTTATTTTGTCTGGTCCCCAGGGGGTGCTCGAGGGGTCTCCATCCCTCTCGCCCCGGGGGTGCTTGGGAAGGGCTTGCGGGGGATGTCCCCTTCCCTCTCACACCACACGATGATCGTGAGCTTCTCCACTCTCCTTACCTTTGCCGGGCCAAGGGGGGTCTCCGTCCCCCTCCAACTGGGGGGGCCGGCCTGGGCTCCATCCCCCTCCTATGTAGGGACAGAGCGCAGCACACCCCTTACAGAACACCTTTCCTTCTATGCCAGCTATTCCTTCATCAGTTGCACGGAGTTTGGTGCTGTGCAACACTTTCCCCTGCCAGTCCCCGGGCCATTCATGCTCGTTAACCATCTTCACTTTTCCTCTTTCTCTGAGGCCTTTTCTGGATGCTTTCTGGGCCTTTTCTGTCTTTATCATTTTGACGGAGGCTTTGTCATTCCCTCTTTTCTCCTCTTACCCTCCCCACACACAAATCCTGTCAAGAAGCTCATCATGGCTGCCTTCTTCCATGCTGCAGCTACCAAATGTAGCAACCTGCCCTAGCTGTCAAACCTGCCAAGCGCCATCACTGGGGGCCGGGGTAAACCCCCGGGGTCTAGGTAGCTGTGAAATCTGGCAAACAGATGTAACCCCTGTCCCCCAGTTTGGATAATTAAAATATGTACACGTCTCCACGGATACATTTTCCGCAGCTGCTTTTGCATCTGCCCATGCAGGAGAAAAGGCAAGAGATGTTATCAAGCACTTTCTTCTTGCTTTTTCTACCTTGGGCGTTCCTGCTGACATAAAAACCCATAATGGTCCAGCATACATCTCCAACAGACTGCAAGAATTTTTTAGCTTCTGGGGTATCAAACGTACTACAGCCATCCCTCACTCCCCCACGGGCCAATCTAGAGTTGAGAGGACCCATCAAACAATTAAGAGGGTCCTAGACCAACAGCAGGGAGGCTCAGAGCTTAATTCTCCCATTGTGAGACTCTGTAAAACTCTCTTTACAATACATTTCTTGAACAATTCGTTTGACGAGCCAACCCCCCCGTGTTCCGGCATTTTACTAATTTGACTCAAGCCAAATTAAAAGAACAACCGCCGGTGTTGATCAAAGATCCAGAAAGCCATCAAATATCAGGCCCTTTTTCACTCATTGTATGGGGAAGGGGATATGCCTGTCTTTCCACACCTTCAGGACCCAAGTGGGTACCAGGAAAATATGGAAAGCCCTACCTCAAATCGTCAGTGACAGCTCCTGAGCAGACAAAAGATGACACCCCAGATACTGACAAAGAAACCCCGGACAAAGACACCAGTGCCACTTGGAAGAGGCGTCGGCGCAAGATACCAGCCACGTAAACACCTGCTCACTGTGCCTCCTTCAAGCAGTTCCCCAAACCCAAAAATCCCTTCTCTGTTATCCCGATGTATTTCCCTAACAACACCCTTACCTCTGTGTTGTAAAAAAAAAAAAGGGGGGGGACCACGCACCTGGCAGGCTTTCTGTACTAGCACCAAACAAAACCCAAATTCTAGACACAACTGGCCCGCCAAAAGAGAAGAATACAGCAATTAGATCCAAATTGTGATAGCCAAATTATTAATTGCTCAGTGTCTAATAGGACCCACGTTAAGTGCTGGCTCCGAAAGCATGCTAACCTAACCTTGAACGCCCAAAGGACTGTGCTCTTTTAACCTGTCATCTCAGCCAGAGCATCCACACAACAACACAGAAGATAAAGGATAAAATCAAAGAAATCAAGACGGAAGGAAAGGCACACTGGCTTGAAGACCTTTTGGACAATGGGGACTTGAAGGATGCTTAGCATCCTTAGCTGAAGCTGGACTGTGGGGGATTCTAATAATTTTTGTTGTAATAAGCTTGTTTGGTTGCTTGAAGAAGCGCCTAGGAAGGAGGTGGGAGAAGCTTTTCTTTTAAACAGAAAAGCGGGAGATGTTGTGCTGGTCTCAACCATCTTGAGAGTACCGGGGAGCCGAAAGGTCCCAAGACAGCAGAAATACTCCCTGGGTGCTAAATGGTTTCTCCCTAAGGTTATGTTAATCTTCCTACATTTATTGGTTGTCATTGTTTCCCCGCCTTCTCCCCAACCCTATTGGCCCTTGACCCCTAGAAGAATGGCCACTCACAGCCATTCTCCCTCTTTCGCCCTTGGCTCCCTCTGAGGAATAAATGCCATTGGAACGTACCCAGACCATGGAGCCCTCAGAGTTCCTTGTTCCTGCTAGTGTTAGAGCTTATTAGAAGCTCTGGGGGATGTGTGTGTGTGTGTCTGTGCTATCCATCAGCACAGGTGACAGAAAAGGTCTCACCTGCACGTTGCCCAGCGAAGCGACCGGGACGCTCTGTCTGGGAATCGGGACCCTCTCGGTAAACGCAGGAGACCACACCTCACCTCACCACCACGCTGCATTAACCAAACTGAAGTCAGGCAAGTTCAAAAGTTCATCAGCCTACTGAGATGCCTGAGAGCTTTCTTTCCGCAGCACCCTCCGCACTCCGTTGTGGGCTATCATCAACCAAGGTGATACGACAGGTCTAGGTGATGACAAGCATCCTCTTTGCACAGAATGTCCATGCTAAGAACTAAGGAAGGGCCTCTACCACAAACCACAGACACAGGGGAGGGCATCCCCTTCTGCTCTCCCCAAGGCAGAAGTAGCAGAATTGGCTTCAGGACTGAAATCTGACAATCCTGGATTTTCACAACAAAACACACAAACGGAACTAAAACTCCCAAATCAGTTTACTAAAGCTTCCACAGCTTCCCTAGAGAAAGCTGCATCAGAATTCCCAAGAGTCTGGGCCCCCAAAGAAGAAAACCTTGACCTCCACAACCCCCTCAGAGAAGACTGCACTGCAATCCCTAGGAGTACCTGGGTCCCTACAGAAGGAAACCACAGGAAATAATCTCCTCAGAGGACACCCTACTATTGTTAAAGGCACTTCGGGTCAGAGAATGTTACGCTTGCCGACTACGCCAATAAAATGTTATGATCCAATTATTAAGGTTCTTTAGAAATACCTCTGCCCGAATTAAGGTGCAAACGAGACCATATGCCAGTCAATAGTATGGGTTTTATTGTATAGTAAATATGAGAGAGAGAGAGAGAGAGAGAGAGAGAGAGAGAAGAAAAGAGAGAAAGGGAGAAGTAGGAAAACAGGTGGGGGGAACAGAAAGAGTGTGACAGACAGAATAAAAGAATATCACCATCCGTGGATCCCAAAGGAGCGCTGACCCTCTCCAGCTGGTCTTCTTGGTGGTGATGGCCCCCTGCAAAGCACAGGATCCCATGGGTTAATATCCACTCAGGCCAGGTGGCAATGTCCAGCCATGTCCCCAAGGGGGGAGGGGGCAGTCTCTTGCAGCAGACTCTGCTGCCATCCCATGCAGTGCTGTGGGGCAAGGCCCAGCACTCTGGGGGCTCTGTGATGGATTAGGACACTCCCTCACCTGCCTCTCACCTGAATGTCCCAGGGATGCGGCCTGTGGGCTTGGGGGTTCCACGCTGGGCCAGTTTGTGTGAGGGAGGATGGGCGTTTATTGCCTCTCACCAGAGGTTATGCCACGCACCCAAAAGCTCCTCCTCCCCACCTCGGCTGGGGGAGAAGTCTGTGTAGCTCTGGCTTTGTGAGCTGTGCTCTCCCCCCACCCCAAACTCAGCCGGGGATGATTCTCAGTGCAGCTGGTGGCTTTGGCCTTTGTGGATGCATACCTTTCCTTCAGACTGAGATGATGGAACAATAGGCTTCCCTTTCTCTCATCTCAGCACTTTGACTTTCAGTCCAAAGTCCCAGTCATGTATCCTGTCGAGGGTTTGACCCTGGCTAAATGCCAGGCACCTACGATGTTTGCTCTCTATGCTCTCTCCTGCTGCAGCTATGCAGAGGAGAGGGAAAATTAACACAAAACACTGGACTTATGAGTTGAGATAAGACCACTGATAAGGTGACGCACTAGATTCAGGGCAAAAGCAGGCGGTAAAACTTAAAGTTGCAAAAAAAAGTGATTTATTAGTCTAACAGAGTCGGAGGATAAATCAGAGGTAAAAATAAGCTCTCAAGACACCGTTTCTTCACTGACCCCCCTTCCCTCTTAAGGCACCGCTTCCCAGCTCACCCCCTCCCTCCTTTCTAACTAACCAACAACTCCCAGGCAGGGGCAGGGTGTGGGGTTTTTTCTTTAAGTCAGTCCATCACAATTTTTCTACTACAGACACTGTTTCTCTATTCGCCCCCTCCTTCCATTCAACCAGCAGATCCGGGTTGGGGCAAGATATGTGGCTTTTCTTAGTCAGTCCAACGCCACAATTCTTCTGCTACAAACACTGTTTTTCTGCTCACCCCTCTCCCTATTAAGGCCATTTCTCAGCTCGCCCCCTCCCTCCTTCTTTCTAACCAAACAGCTCCGGGGTGGGGGCAGGGCATGGGGGTTTCCTTTGGTCAGGGTCAGTCCATCAGGGGAAAAGAATCCTCTACTTAGCCATGGGGGTCCCTCCCACGAGAGACAGTTCTCTGAGAACTTCTTTGGCGTGGGTCCAATCTCACGAGCAGCCCCGCCCGATTGCTGCTGTCCGAGATTCTCTCCAGGCTGCAGACTTCCAAGCCGAGGCCAGGCTGTTTCCATCCCGGGAGCAAGGCCTTTCTCTCTCCTGTAAGGCCTTTGCAACTCTCAGTCTCTGGGACTCCCACTGGATCACAGCTTCCTGCAGGCTTCCACCTGCTCCTCTGGCGTGGGCACCTCCCCACGGGCTGTGGGGGGTTCTCTGCATCCCCTGGACCCCATGGGCTGCAGGGGGACCACCTGCTCCCCCATGGTCTTCACCACGGCTGGCAGAGGGTTTTCAGCTCCGGCGCCTGGAGCATCTCCTCCCCCACCTTCTCCACTGACCTTGGTGCCTCCATGTTGTTCTCCCTCACATATTTTTACCTCCTCCTCCTCCTTCCCTGGCTACAAAGAAGTGCGTGCTTACCCTGTTTTGATTTCTTCTTAAATATGTTTTCACAGAGGCGTAACTAACATCTCTAATTGGCTCAGGTTTGGCCAGCAGCATGTCCATCATCTTCAGAGCCATCAGAGATTGGCTCTGCTGGACATGATGGAGAAATTTCCAGAATCTTTACTCAGGACATGCAGGAGCCATCTTTGTACCCCACCCTATCCACTGGCAAAAACTGGGCCAGGCAAAACTACCACAATCCCCACCGAGGCTTCTTTGGTTGTAGTTTCTTTCTGCAGTTTTTGGTACAATGAGCAAAAATTCCTAACAATGATAGAGGCAGGAACTATTTCACTCTCTGACAGTCCCCTTTGTTCCCTCGAAGTTTTAGCATGGCTGACAGGAATTGGGGAAGTTGTGACATTTCCACACACCCGGAGTGTGGGCCAGCATTGGCTCTGTGCCTCCACTCCTGGGGGGAGGACCGGCGTTTTGTCATTTCTTTGCATTTTCATCACAAGTGACTCCTTGAGAGAGCTAGGATCAGCAAACCATTTTAGGAGTTGTTACGTTTTAATTCGGCCAATTTTTATTTGTCTGGTGCCCCGGGTCGGGGTGGTGCTTGGAGGGGCTCGGGGTGGGGGGGAGTGTCCCTGTCCCTCTCATCCCGCACGATGATCGCGACGTCCAACACTCTCCTTACCTTTGCCGCGCCGACGGTGGTCTCCGTCCCCCTCCAATTGCGGGCGGCGCCGGCGCAGTCGCCGCTCTCGCAGCCCCGGCGCCTCTCCATCCTACTTACCTGTGCCGGGCCGGGGATAGTCTCTGCCCCCCTCCAGTCTTGGGGGACCGCCGGGGGCTCCGTCCCCCTCCAATTTGGGGGGGGTCTGGCGGCAGACCCCGTCCACCTCCCATTTGGGGGGGCGGCTCGGGCTCCGCCACCCTCCGCTTTGCGGGGGCCAGCGCGGCCGCCGCTCTCGCAGCCCCGGCGCCTCTCCATCCTACTTACCTGTGCCGGGCCGGGGTGGTCTCCGCCCCACTCCAATTTTGGAGGGCCGGCTCCGCCTCCGTCCCCCTCCGATTGCGAGGGATGCCGGCGCGGGTACCCAAGAGCGGCAGCGGCGACAAGGGCCGCACCGCTCCCACCCAAGCAGCCACCCCCACACCCCAATCCCGGCGCCCCAGGCTCGCGGCGCTGAGGGCCAGGGGCGCTGCCGGGGCTCCAGCGCTGCGGGGCCGAGGCCGCGGAGCTCCGCTGCTCTCCGCCCGCTCCGCTGCTCTCCACCACCAACGCTCTCCGCCTGCCGCCGACTCCGCACTCACGCCAAGCCCCGTGCCTCCCTTTATATAGGCGGCATGAGCCACGCCCCCTCAGGGACAGCCAATGGGAGTCGAGTGACGACACAATGCAGGCGGCCAAGCCAACCTTCGCCACTGTGACGAATCGCTGACAGAGGGGGCGGGGGCAGAACGTGACCGAGACATCTGATTGGTCGAGAGGCGGAGGGCTCCATGATGGGCGGGGACTGCGCCCGCCTCGGGGGCGGGGCGGGGCCTCAGGGGGCGGGGCCTGGGGGTGTCATTTTTACCTGTGGACCCTTCCTTCAAATAGCAGACAAAATATCTTCTTGGTTATAAACAGACAAGAAAAAAGAGAAATTGAGAAGAAATTGCTTTTACTTTTCATCTCCTTGCTAGCCCATTGTATAAAAAAGATAAAATTATTAAGGAAATGCAAATAATAAACATTAGAGCTCAGACATAGGCCTGTGGTACTCAGTCACCTCGTTATTCCATTTGGAAGTCAATGTCAATTAACTGTCTACATTTGGCTTGGGGTCTTGAGCTCCAGCTCTGGTTTTTTTTCAATTCCAATTTTCATGGTACTTAGAAAAACGCGTATTATCCTGTCTTCTACTGAAAGTGCTCCGCTCAGAATTAGGATCTGGCATGGACTGGTAGCTGATATCTCATGAGGACTCACTCGGCTCTGGGGCTCCCTTTGCCCTTAGCTTTTGGGGGGCAGGACGTTCTCCATCCTCCTCTCTCTTGGGGTGGCCAGTGGCTTCTCCATCCTCATCTTGCCTTTGTGCTTGCCAGGAGGTCTCCATCCTCCTCTCCCCTATGCAGACAGCTTAGGGGTCTCCATTACCCTTTCCCCTATGGGGCTCAGGGAACCTCTGTCCTCTCTCCCTTTTTGGGAGGCCGGGGCTCTCTGTCCTCCTCTCCCACGGGAAGGACCAGGCTTTTGTGATTTGTTTGCATTTTGTCACAAGTGACTCCTTGGGAGAACAAATATCAGTCAAAGCATTTGATGTGTTGTTAAGTTGGATTTCTGCCCATTTTATTTTGTCTGGTCCCCAGGGGGTGCTCGAGGGGTCTCCGTCCCTCTCGCCCCGGGGGATGCTTGGGAAGGGCTTGCGGGGGATGTCCCCTTCCCTCTCACACCACACGATGATCGTGAGCTTCTCCACGCTCCTTACCTTTGCCGGGCCAAGGGGGGTCTCTGTCCCCCTCCAATTGGGGGGGCCAGCCTGGGCTCCATCCCCCTCCTATGTAGGGACAGAGCGCAGCACACCCCTTACAGAACACCCTTCCTTCTATGCCAGCTTTTCCTTCATCAGTTCCATGGAGTCTGTTGCTGTGCAACACTTTCCCCTGCCAGTCCCCGGGCCATTCATGCTCGTTAGCCATCTTCACTTTTCCTGTTTCTCTGGGGCCTTTTCTGGATGCTTTCTGGGCCTTTTCTGTCTTTATCATTTTGATGGAGGCTTTGTCATTCCCTCTTTTCTCCTCTTACCCCTCCCCCACAAATCCTGTCAAGAAGCTCATCATGGCTGCCTTCTTCCATGCTGCAGGTACCAAACTGAAATCAGGCAAGTTCAAAAGTTCATCAGCCTACTGAGATGCCTGACAGCTTTCTTTCTGGAGCACCCTCCAGACGGTATTGTGAGCTATCCTCAAACAAGGTGATACGACAGAGCTAGGTGATGACAAGCATCCTCTTTGCACAGAATGTCCCTGCTAAGAAAGGAACAGACGAGACAAAGTGAAACTACTGATTTAAATACAATTAAAAAAAAAAAGAAAAAAGAAAAAAACTGATCCCAACAATTCGAAGGGACAGCACCCTTGACATGCCCTGCTAAAAGAATTCTTTAACTCAAGTTCCTTGTAAGTCAAAACAGCCCCAAACCAGTTACTTGTCGTTGGTGCTACTTAGTGATAGCATTCATCAAATCCATTCCTGCTAATGCATAGAAGAGGCAATACAGTTAGCACATGTGATGCTGCTCTCTTGCTATTCTTGTTCTTTAGGCGAAGAGTTATTGTTGAAAAAACCACCGTCTCCCAAATATCGTTTTACAGAACTGATAAGAGGCACAACCTCTTCTCTCACCACCCATCAACCCCATCAAATTAATTGTGACAGCTCAAGCTTTTAGTCGCTGACTATCTATGGCAAAACATAGCTAAAGTAGAAGATTGGGATGTGTTGTAACACCACGAAAATAAAGGAAATACTTTGAGGAGACCTGTGATTCTGAAGGGCTTTGACATGTCTGACCAGGAGCCCTGCCGTATGATTTTATCAGGCAGTAATTACATTATTACTCTACTATAATCAGGCATCATCTTGCTAACTGCAGAAGAAAACCAGAAAAAGTCATCTGGCTTCCAGGAGAAGAAGCTCTGTATTGTTCATGCAAGTATCTTTAATAATATTGACTCAGAAATGTACCTACTGGCAAAGGACAATGTAAAATGTTGTTGTTTCTGCATGTTTGTCCCAGCACCAAAATCCCTCTTGAGAAGATCCAGTCTGTAAACTCCAATTCTATTGTCAACAGTGTTTTCTTTGGAAAATAAACTGCCTCTGGCTGAATTTGCAACTGAGCCCAAACCCAGCTTAGTGCTCACTTCCAGATAAACGGCAGGAGAAAATTTAGACCAGCTAACATAAACATTAGCATCTGTGTCCATAGAGAAGAGGTATGTATAATAATACCGGGTGGGGGAACATCACCCAAATCATTCTGCAAGCCACTTAAATACAAGAATCCACTGTTCTTTATTTAGAGAGCTCTGAGAGATGCATATAACACAGCAGTGCTGATACAATCCAAGACACTGCAAACCAAAGGTGAAGATAAAACACACTGGTGTCTGCTCCCTGTTTTCACTCACCTAATTGTGTTTTGATATGCAAAACAAAGATCGCTTCAAGCAATTGTCTTGGAAATGGTTTTGTGCCCTTTGTTCCCTCGAAGTTTTAGCATGGCTGACAGGAATTGGGGAAGTTGTGACATTTCCACACACCCGGAGTGCGGGCCAGGATTGGCTCTGTCCCTCCTCTCCCGTGGGGAGGACCGGGGTTTTGTGATTTGTTTGCATTTTGTCACAAGTGACTCCTTGGGAGAACAAATATCAGTCAAAGCATTTGATGTGTTGTTAAGTTGGATTTCTGCCCGTTTTATTTTGTCTGGTCCCCAGGGGGTGCTCGAGGGGTCTCCATCCCTCTCGCCCCGGGGGTGCTTGGGAAGGGCTTGCGGGGGATGTCCCCTTCCCTCTCACACCACACGATGATCGTGAGCTTCTCCACTCTCCTTACCTTTGCCGGGCCAAGGGGGGTCTCCGTCCCCCTCCAACTGGGGGGGCCGGCCTGGGCTCCATCCCCCTCCTATGTAGGGACAGAGCGCAGCACACCCTTACAGAACACCTTTCCTTCTATGCCAGCTATTCCTTCATCAGTTGCACGGAGTTTGGTGCTGTGCAACACTTTCCCCTGCCAGTCCCCGGGCCATTCATGCTCGTTAACCATCTTCACTTTTCCTCTTTCTCTGAGGCCTTTTCTGGATGCTTTCTGGGCCTTTTCTGTCTTTATCATTTTGACGGAGGCTTTGTCATTCCCTCTTTTCTCCTCTTACCCTCCCCACACACAAATCCTGTCAAGAAGCTCATCATGGCTGCCTTCTTCCATGCTGCAGCTACCAAATGTAGCAACCTGCCCTAGCTGTCAAACCTGCCAAGCGCCATCACTGGGGGCCGGGGTAAACCCCCGGGGTCTAGGTAGCTGTGAAATCTGGCAAACAGATGTAACCCCTGTCCCCCAGTTT